>CAOKZL010002048.1:0-249040 GCA_948472985.1 Iguana delicatissima
GAGCTGAAGTCCAAAAACATCTGGGGACCCACAGGTTGAGAACCACTGCTCGACATTCATTGAATCGGTTTACTCTAGTTGGGAGTAATCAGTAGGATTCCAAACATGGTTATTAATATCCTGCCTTTTCCCTCAATGCGGCTCATAAAGGCTGAAGCAAACACAGCTACTGTAGTTAAAATGTAATCAAACGATCAATAAAATCAAAAGCAATAAAAGCATAACCATTAAAACAAAGAACAACAAATATGGACGACAGAACATGTAATAAAGAGCATGTAATGCAGCCCTCTCCGAACGAACAAACAAACAAAAGTCTTCACCTTAGCACAAAAGGACCCCGCTCTGTAGGAATAAAGTTTCTCAGTTGGGAGCAGACACCGAGAAGGCCCTGTCTCCTGTGTTCCCATCCAATGTACCTTTGCGGGTCTGAAACAAAGACAACCGCCTTGTCTGCATATCTCAAGGCATATAGGGAGATACAGCCCTTCAGGTAACCAGGACATGAGCTCTCTAGGAGATAACCAGCACTTTGAACTATGCCTGAAAACAGACAGCAGCCAGTAATCACCTGTTGCAACCAGAGGATTGTGTGTTCCCTGGTTAGCACGCCGGCTGCAACTCTTTGAACCAGTTGAAATTTCTGAGCGCTTTTCAACAGCAGCCCCACATAGAGTGCTTTGCAGTAATCTCAATGGAAACAAAAAAGGGAAGGGGTGAGATCCTGCAATTATAGAATTGGGACTGATAATACATCCTTCAATCTCTCTTTGAAGCCTGGCAGCAATGGTGGAGGTTGGAATGCGGGGGGCAGGTGGAGGGGTGGGCGCGTGGCTACGGCATGGGGTGTGTGGCTACCGCGTGCAGAAGGCGGAGCTACGGTGCGTGGGGGCGGGGCTACGGTATGTGGGGAAGGGCAAGCAAGGAGCCGCGCGCCCCCCAAAAATTGCCACCGGGGGCACACCACTCCTATCGCCCCCCCCGTCCCTATGCCACTGCCTGGCAGCAACCTGGCTGAAGCATTTTGAGGTGCTGGAGATCAGTGCCTTTGTGGGGTGCCCTGAGAACAGGGAACTGGAGAGACCCCTCTGGGTCCTGCCGTAACTACTTGTTCTCAGATGCCCTGGAGACCAGGAGCATGCTGTGGCCAACATTTCCCAGCACTCTGATCTCCAGCACCTCCGAAATGCTTCGTTGGGCTCTGTCAGGCTGCAAAGGGAGGTTTTTGGGATCGCATTGTTCATTCACGGTCTGGTGGCACTGTGATTAAATGCCAGTACTGCAGCCACGAGGTTGTGAGTTTGATCCTGCCGGGCTCCAGGTTGACTCAGCCTTGCCGGTCAGTAAAATGAGTACCCAGCTTGTTGGGGGCAATTAGCTAACCTATTGTAAACTACCTAGAGAGCTCTTAGCTGGTAAGCGGTATAGAAATAAACATGCTACTGCTATTGCTAAAAGTGGATCTCCAGCAGTTTGGAGATTGTACGTCCAGCTTGTGATGGTACAACAGCTGAACAGGACTTGTATCCTGTTTGTCCTTCGAACCAGCTGACTTTCTTCCACTTGTCTTAAGCTCTTGCCAAGATGCTATTTGACTCTAGTGGGGCATAAACTTCCACCAACGTCCCTGCACAAAATGGGAGAGGGCATTCGCAATGGCTGCGCCCACCCTCCGGAATGCCCTTCTGTGGGCTGCCCCCCTCTACTCTCCTTTTTCTAGCAGGCAAAGACCTTTTCGTTACAGCAGGCTTTTAACAGATTATTGCTTGCAGGGAACCTTCTTACAGAGGTGGGGGGTGCTTTATTTTTAACTTTTGCATGCTTTTTTAATGATGATTTCCACTGTTTATAACCTTCCATTTTAATTGTGTTGAAAATTATATTGCCAAGTTTCAGTCGGCTCTTTTTAGGAGCTTCCTTAGGTCCCTTTCCAGGAGAAAGATAGCATATAAATGAAATAAAGAAAATAAAATGAATAATGCAAGGGACTTCTCCTGATGCATGAACACAACCACTCAATGGCTGCTTGGTTTATATCCAGACACTGTCTCTCTGCTGCTGCTCAAACTGTTGAAAAGCATTGCCAAAGGAAATACATAATATTTCCTGGGAATTTTATATTTTTTTTATTCATTTTATTCATTATATATCCCTTTTATATATATATAAAGAGGTGTGTGTGTGTGTATTTTATATCCCATTTATTTCCCACCTTTCTTTCAACAATGAGACTCAAGACATATTTAAAAGAAACAAAACAAACAGAAAAATTCTAGCTGCAAGAATGTTGTTTGCCCAAACTTGGAAATGGACTAATGGACTAATGATTGAAGAGCAAGTTCAAGTTGTCAGTCTGGCCCACGCTGCAAAATTGGCAAGGATTTGAAAAGATAGATCAATTGAAGGGGTTTTATTTTGAAAGATGGCGCATGGATTTTTTGAGCAATAAGAAATCTATTCAGATAATCTCTGGTTATGATTATTAATCATTCTGGTAAGTTGGACGTATTTAGATCTGTGGGATATTAAACAATTTTTATGTTCATTACAGTTGCTATTGGGGGGAGTTAGAGTTCTTTTTTATATTAGTATATTGTAGTGCAGTTAGGATGTCTTCAGTGTAAGAGATAAGTCTTTTAGTAATAGGTTGTGTTACTAGGTTTTAGTTTTAGACTTAGTTTGATTAAGTTTCGTTTTAGTTCTAGTTATACATATGCGATGTTTGTGTATGATTTCCTCTTTTCTCCTGTCCCCCCCCCGTCTGTTGGCTATAGATTGGTTTGTTTCTTTTCTATTCAAACTAATAAACCTTAATTCTTCTGTTCAAACTAATAAATATTAATTGTATCTAAAAAGAACAGGAAAAATTTATAGTTAAAACTCATCTTAAAGAGGGATGAGAAAGGTTTTACACCAGACGAATGCATCTTAAACAGATTACCATTGCATCGATCTTTCACCTACCAATTACTACCAAGCATAAAAAAAGCAAAACAATGAGCAATATATTATTAAAATTATTTTGATTAGATTTTTTTTTCTCTTATGACTTTTAGGCACATCCTGTTTCCTTGGCCATTTCCGCACTAGACTGTTACAGTGTTATTATTCCACTTTTAACAGCCTATAGAATCCTGGGGTTTGCAGTTTAGGGAGGGGCCTCAAAGGCCCAGGATTCCATAGGATGTTGAAAGTGGAATAATCGCACTATAACAGCCTAATGTGGAAACGGCCTTTTTCGATGGATAGCCGTCAGCTATGGAAGCAGTGACTGATTGTGCTCACAGAAAGTATCGATTCTGGGTTGTTGTTGGGGTTTTTTTTGGTAGCAATACCCATTTGCTCTTACAATAACTTTGAAATTTTTGAAAATTGCTTCTCTTAGACATCACTTAGAATCATAGAGTTGGAAGAGACCGCAGAGGCCATCCAGTCCAACCCCCTGCTATGCAGGAACCCACATCAAAGCACTCCCGACAGATGGCCATCCAACCTCTGCTTAAAAATCTCCAAAAAAGGAGACTCCACCACACTCCCAGGCAACATATTCCACTGCCAGACAGCTCTGCCTGTCAGGAAGTTCCTCCTGAGGTTCAGGTGGAATCTCCTTTCTGGCAGCTTGAATCCATTGCTCCTTGTCCTAGTCCCTGGAGCAGCAGAAAACAAGCCTGCCCCTTCCTTGACATGACATCCCTTCAAATAATTAAACATGGCTATCATGTCCCCTCTTAACCTTCCCTTCTGCAGACTAGACATACCCAGCTCCCTAGGCTGTTCCTTAGCCATTCTTCGTGGCTTCCAGACCCTTCACCATTTTGGTCACCCTCCTCTGGACATGCTCCAGTTTGTCAATATCCATCTTGAAATGAGGTGCCCAGAACTGGACACAGTCTTCCAAATGAGGCCTAACCAATGCAGAATAGAGTGATACCGTTACTTCCTTCAGTCTAGACACCATACTCCTATTGTTGCAACCAAGAATCGTGTTAGCTTTCTTGGCTGCTGCATCCACTGCTGACTCGTGTTCAGCTAGTGATCGACCAAGACTCCTACATCCCTTTTGCATGTACTGTTATCCAGTACCCCCAATACTGGATGAAAACCAACCACAAAAGACAGACAATTGTCCCCATATTTGACTACCTTTTTTAAAAAAAGTTTTTTTTATTTTAATCTTTTGGAAATTTTTAATCAATGGATTCTTTGTTGGTAGTCATGTTTGCATATTCATTCAATCCTGAACTGGCTGAGATCCTACGCTGCTTCACTGTAGCATAAATTTCCGTGAGTGGAATAACATCACACAACCTCTGTACTGAACACAACGAATGTGGATCAATGGTCAGTGCACATGGATGAGAACTCATTTGGCCCTTGCCGTGTGCAAGGCCTCAGAGCAATGCACAGAGGCATGGCACATTCACATGCTTCTCTGTGTACGCTAATGCAAAATGATCCCAGAGGCACACTGCTGCTTGAGCCATCAGCTGGAGACCACCATTGCGTAGCGTCCAAAAAGAAACTAGTCCACAAGTGTAGCACAACTTATGCGTGTGTGTGTCATGAACAAGGCCCCACCTATATATGCTGTTTTTTTGTATGTTTGAGATGGCAGGAATTCCAGATAGCTAGAGACATATTAACATCAGTTGGTTTACAAAGCAGGGCTGGCATCCTCTATTGCAGTCATGAATTCATAACATTGCATATTAAGCTATATTATGTATTCACAGCCATGTCACTACTGCCAATGCCCCCTCAAATACTACCTTAAAGCCCAGGGTGCCACTCCAAGCGATGGAGAATGATGTTTCCAGCCCTCTCCTGCCAGTGAACAAGGCTGCGATAATTAGAGGTAAAATCTCTGTTGCAACTCTGTCCCGCTGCAGAGGGCTGGTGGGAAAGGGCTGGAAAAGTCATTCCGCTGAGTACTGATCGCTGGCAGAACAGACCTCTGTCCTTAAGTGAGGCTGCTGGGTGTTAAGGTTGGGGGAGTTGTGCCAGAAGATATTAGTTAGTTACATGTTAGTTATTTAGTTAGTTACATGACATTAGTTACATGCTTGTAACTAAGTCAGCAATGTAGGATCTTCGAGAGCTGTAACAAGGCGTGTGTATGTGTGTTATTCTGGGTTCCAGCACCTTGAACTCATTGGAGGAAGGGAAAATATACAGTCATTAAAAATGAATTCCTTTATTGTCTCTCCTGAACTGTGTTTCAGCTTGGGTGTCAGAGCACAAACCTGTCCTCTTAACCATTTTGTGCCTTGCAACGTTGATGATATCACTTCTGATTATGATCCTTTCTAACGCTGGCACTGCCTCGTAACGTATTCGACCCAGAAGCATTCGTCCTTTTAATCCTCAAGAGGACAACGGCAGTGGTGGATATCAGTGTCGTACACGAAAGGAATTCTTGTTTGGGAGCGTTTCAACTATGGCTGGAAAACAATACATCTAAACCAGACGCAAAGGGCCCTTTCGGTAAGGTGATCTCAGTGTGAAAGCGTACCTGTGACACGTAGCCCCTTCCAACGGCATTCAGGGACACTTTTTCAAACTTGGCTCTTATTCATTCTCATCGCTTCACTGAATATTCATAAAAGCATTGAAAGATGTGTGATAAGAGGGTGGAGAGAGAAACCACACATTGCCTTCTCCCGGATGCTACCTATTCATATCAGCTTTTTTTTAAAAAAAAAAAAAAAAGACTGGCTTCCTCTTCATGTTTTTCCTTTATGAGATGCCCATGTTATTTTGTTTTTGTTATGAGTAAAACATTGCAGAGCCATAAAGAGGCTGAGTGACACAGCGACCTCCCCTAGCTGATCCATGAGGTCATGAAAGGGCTGTGATAATTTAATATACTGGCCAAGATCCTGCATCAGGGTTCCATAGGTAAATCTCCGCAGGTGGCGTTGCACATTCCTTATGCTGCGCTGTGTTGAATGGCAACGCTGTGCAATGAAACCAAGACACCAAACATGGAACAAAATGCCCAATCTAATGTGGATGTGGATCCATGCATAATATGTGCCCAAGCACAGTGGGCAAACACATCCACGTGCAATGTTGACGATGCTCATTTCCTCCTATAAGGATGCTACTTTATGGTGGGAATAAAGTGAAGGTGGGGGGAACGGGGGAACGCTAAGGGAAAGAACAAGAACAAGACTTCTGACATCCTCAAGGTTTTGTTTTATTGAATTACATCCTAAAACCTAGAAACTTCCACCTGCATGGGGAAGTGATCCTTGAATACAGAGGATTGAGACAGGAGAACAGCAGCCTGGGTTGACACATCAGACAGAAGGCTACCCGCTTGGTGACGAACCAAAATGGACAGTCTTACTTGAGGACGCTAAAAGGAGGAGATTCCACCAATCTAAGGACCATCCTGCTGGATCACACCAAGGTTTGCCAATCCTGCCTTCTCTTCCCTGCCAGATGCCACTGGGCACTCCAAAGAAGGTCATGGACGCAAAGATAGAACAAGACAAATTTTTATGTTCATATATCTCATCCCATGCCCCTGGGGTTAGTGGCCACTATCGTAAGATGGGAGGGAAGTCAACATACAGTTGGAGTGCTGCCCATCTTCAGCAGCTTCCACTGCAGAAGAGAGAGGCCACCATTCAGTGTAAAAGGAGTACCGGTAGCTTTTCTCCTCTGCAGTGTGTAAAATAAAAGAGTACCAAGCAAATCCCCAACTGTATGCAGAGTACATATATCCTTTGGATCATGGGCTGGATCTTCCATCAAAAACACAAATGGAAGCCACCAAGGTCCCCAGACTACAAAAGCTCTGCTGGATCAGGAGGTTCATCCTGGATTTCTTGTACTCAATGGCTGTGGATGTAAAAATGCAGCATTGTGTTTCATCTATCTATATATATTTCTTAAATCTTTATCCTGCCCTACATCTAAAAATCTGAGCAGAGTCTAATGCCCCCCAACCCATTTTATTCTCACAAAATATTTTATTCTTGGTGAGGTAGGCTAGGCTGAGAGATGGTGACTGCCCCAAGGTCACCCAATAGGTTTCATGGCTGAATGAGAATTTGATTCTGGGACTCCCTGGTCATTATCCAGCACTCTAACCACGACACAACACTACATCTCTTCCACAGGTCTTCCCTCATCATGGAAGATTCCCCTCTATGCATCCAGATGCATCCAAAACAGAATGTCACTATCCACTTATGTAAAACAACAAATCAATGCATTCAGTCTGATACTTCTCATCAGTACACCCACATTAATGTCAAAACTTCAGATTAATTCAACTGTACATTTATCCAGATACATGGTATATAAAGAAGCCATTTGGTTAACCAAGATTCTGTTTGTGAAATATATGATACATAAACATCTTTGGCTTCATTCTCACTTTTACAGGTTGAGAAAAAAAAGTTATGAACACTCCTATTTGCTCATTTACCTCCTTTTGCACCCAAGAATGGCAAGGCAGCAGGACAAACCACCATTAGCCGCAGCCTTCAGCACTCTGTAAACTGGACTAACTTTAGTCTGGCCTCACTCTCAGTGGGAAGAGGTGGGTGGCGTCCTGGACACTGAGAGCAAAGTAAGGAAAAGTCTCTTCCAAAATGATCTTGCTAGAAGGGACTAAAGCAAGAGCTATTGTCATTAGTGCCCTCTTCATGTGTTATTGCTGTATACAAGAATGGGTAAACCCCAATATTACACCAAAACAAGCTTCAGCCCAGCTCTTTGGCCAGCAACAAATAGCACCCCAATGGCTATCTGTTAGAAATTCTGGAAAGGGCAAAAAACAGTGAGTTGTCTGCCATTCATTGCTCAGAACATCCTGCTGTTGTGTGCCAACAAGTCATTTCTGACTTATGGTGGCTCTAAGGCACCTCTATCACGGGGTTTTCTTGGCAAGATTAGTTCAGAAGAGGTTTGCCATTGCCTTAGTCTGTGGTTAAGAGAGTGTGCCTTGGCCAAGGTCACTCAGTGGTTTTCCACGGCCAAGTGGGGATCTGAACCCTGATCTGCTGGAGCCATAGTCTGACACTCAAGCCACTGTGCCACTGCTCAAAATATTATGTATACACATAACTTACTAGGTTTGGAACAAAGCGCTGACAATTCCTAACTTTATTATCCAGCATGGACTTTGTGGTGTGAAATTTCAGTGTTATGCTGTCCCCTTTTAGCAAGCCAAAGGTTAAAGATTGAAATATAACATCCAAATGAGATTTATTGTTATTAACTGAGTTGGCCATTTGCAATTTCTGGCTGGTTCCCAGGTTTGGAGCATCAACCTCTGCCACAAGGCAAAAAAAGTGTTTTGATGACCAAAGTTGTAACAAGAAACAAAAGAAGGCCATAACTTGGTGACAAAACACATCCTTGACATGTCGGAGGTCCTATAATCACTCTAGGGTTTGAGACTAAGAAAAAGGACCTTGGAGAGCTGACAACATTTGGAGCAGATCACACTGGACTGGGTGGACCAGTGTCTGATGCCACACGGAGGAGCTCTGAAAAATGTGCATAATTTCTCAGGAGCAAAGAACCAAGAAACAGGGACACAATTCTAATATTGTTCCTCCAGCTCTGGAGGCAGTTGGATATTACTGTGTTATCAGAAAGGTAGCTCTGCAAAATAACTGACTTTTGTATCGCCTTGCAGGAAATATTCTGGTGGTGCAGCTGTGAAAATTGCCAATGTGAATTTAGCAAACCCTGCCAAAGAGGAAGCATTCACATTAGCCCAGCAACCCCAAAGATACTGGCCTTATTGCCAGTGGTTCCAGAAGCAACAGGATGCTGATTTCACAGACAAAAATGATTGTCACTAAAGGAAGACAGTGCCATATGCACCAAGGATCCAACCAAATCTGGTTGTATGTAAGGATGAGAACTATGCAAGGAACAGCTGCTGTCACCTCAGAGAATCACATTTAGTCATTCCTAATCCTCATCAGTAAGCAGTGTCTGCAAATGCTTAAGTTCTTCTTTGCTATCCTAAGAGACAGAGCAGGGGTGGACAACCCTGTGGAAATGGGCCAATTCCCACCCCGACACCTCTTGAGGGATGCCCCCCAGCAAGTCAAAATACCTCAATTTTCCTTTCTAATGGCAGCAGGAAGTAACCTCACAAAAACCTGCAAGGAGAAAGAGGCAACCATATAGCCCCAGATGTGGAATATGGAGCTCAACTGTGAATTCTTGTAATCAGGAAAAATGCCATGAGCATTAGAAAACTATATGGAGAAGAGAGTCCTATCAGAAGAGACACCGTTTGAGAAAAGTTTGAAGAAAGTAGGCATGCCTTTATGAACAGAAGATTAAGAAGGGGTACATGAGAATGCTGGAAAGAAAGAAGGTTAGGAATAATTGTTCACTGTGTCCACTAAGGAGGAGAAGCGTGAATGGCTTTGAACTACAGGGAGGCAGATCTGGTTGAAAGATGTTCTGATTTGCTGAAATGGTGGTAACTTCTGAACAAAACAAAGTACCCAGGGAAGGACATGGCCCCTTCCTCTCCTCAGGAAGTTCCCAAGGACAAAATTCACTTTACTAAGACCGTTCTATGGGCATAATTCCACAACACACATAGTGGGTGCTATCTAAGAGCTGTGGCCAAGAGTCATTTCACATGCACTTTGTTAAAGAAGATAATTTAGGGATGTGTGGTTTGTGGCCAGAGGGTATTGAGATAACAGATACGGCTTCAAAGTGTGCAGATGGATAAATGTATCAGATTTTATTCTCTCCCACATCCAGTTTCTTTTTAAAGCTCACATTATTTCTGTTAAATTTATAAAGACATAAAGGTAAAATCTTTGAGGTGGCTTCCTGCACAGCAGGGGGTTGGACTGGATGGCTCCTGTGGTCTCTTCCAACTCTATGGTTCATTGTTTCTATGAAATTATTATTCATAAAAGGAAATGAAATTCTTAACTGTCTGCACCAGCCAAATGCAACAGCTTCTGCTAGTTTCCAATATGTTGTTTCTGGACGGTATGTAGCTGTTCTTAAAATGAGGACCAGTTTTATAACACAAGGATAGTTACAGCCCAGTTATCGACCATACGGTGATCATCAGTGCTAAGTGGGGAAACGGTAAGGAACAAAAAAAGGTGGGAACCATAATTCTTCCACTGTGGAAGAGAACACAGATTTAAAGTCAGATTTTAAGGAGTACTTTACATCTTCTGTTTGGATAGGTAAATATGTCAGCTTCACTTTCTCCTGCATTAAACTGTTTGAATCCCAATTTCCTTCTGATGAAGGAATTAGTGACTTATGGAAAGTTGAATTGAACATCATCATTTCTCACCAGAAGTTGTCTGGTGCCATAAAGAATTGTCTGGTGCCCCCTGATGGCAAAGCTGCATCAGTAGAACTCGTCAATTTTTAAAAGTCATGTATGATTCAGTGCTTAGCTGTAAACACGAGCTGGGCAGAAGCTGTGTCCTCTGCCCCCAACTTTCAAAACAAACAGCAATTAGCAAACTATCCATGGAGCAGAACCAGTTCTACCAAATAACCTACCTTACTTTGCCCTCATCTTGTGATTTTCAACTGTTCAACAGTTTCAACAGTTCTTCATTTTTAAGTGTTTTAGACACAAAGAAAAAGCACACAGTTTCTCCAAGTGGAACTACAGAGGACTGTTGCCAAACAGTTTTATCAGAAAGACTTCAGGGTTTCCTCCTTTCCGTCCAGTTGGAAAGAGTTTTATTTTATTCATCAAAACAGGAAAATTCCAGAATTGGAAAGGTCTATTAGAAGAAAAACCACTATGAATGATATCTTGAATTTCAATGTTGCCCTTATGATACCGAGTTTGTTCTTTAACTCAGTTTCCAGGATTAGTTTTATAGCACAAACGCAGACAGACAAGGATGGGTCGGGCCCAGTTAATTTGCCTGCATGGTGATCATCAGAAGTAAGGACAGACAGACAGAGACCACCAGCACTACTATAGAGAGCTCAGGGTTATAGGTGTGTTATAGTGGGGTTGTCACTTTACTACAAGAGTTATAGCATACACTTGGTTTCACTTCACAATCTTCTTCAGAACTAAGTTTTAAAAAATTGGGAGGGGGAACAGGCTGGTCTTTTCGCTTTAGAAAGAATAGTTTAGATTTCCTCAGATATCTATGTCACCTGAACAGGTCAAAGACCCTTTACATATAGCTATTTTAAAGTATTTCATATAAACAGGTTGCGATGCCCTTATGTGGCTTCAGGTCATTTCTGACTTACAGCAACCTAAAGGTGCGCTTATCACAGGGTTTTCTTGGCACGATTAGTTCAGAGGGGGTTTACATTTGCCTTCCTCTGAGGCTGAGAGAGTGTGGCTTGCCCGGGAGAGACTTGATTAGTGGGTTTCCATGGCTGAGCAGGGATTCAGACCCCGCTCACCAGAGTTGCAGTCCAACAGTCAAGTCACTACACCATACCGACTCTCTTCCAAATAAGTAGAGACTGGATTATTGCAAATATGGCCAGTCACTGACAACAGAGGAGCCAGTACCTAAAGACTGGAGAAAAAAATTTGCCAATTAATCAACAGCAAATTCTCTACTTTATGCCAAGCCCAATCCCTGACAAATGTGGGAGAAACTGTACACCAGTACTGAACTTCTGCACTAAATTCACACAAAAAGAAGGGTTTCTCTCTGAAATTGAGCTGCCATGGCTGCCATATTAAAAATTGGTCTTAGGGAGAGGGGAAACCCCAGCAAGAATAAGTGCAGAAGAGGGCAAGAGAGTGAGTCCTTTGAACACGGCTATTCATTTCTAGTTTATAATATACACGCTCATGGAAATGGACTAAGATCTCACGGGAACAACCACATCAACTGTATTTCTGAACTCAAAGTGGCTGGCAGAGTTGTAGTTCTGCCAAGCTGCAAATAAGGAGATTGCTCCTCAGTTGAATGAACAACGGTCACTCTTCAGGGAGCCTACAGTAAGTGTCCCTCCATGGCTCATCTGGACTCTACACCGGAATACTGCAGATATGCAGGTCTGCAAATAAGCATGTGAAGACTCATCCTGCTGGTGATTACATATGTGTGTGTGTCTACAGAAGATATATTACTATTTCAAATATATTTTCAAGCAGACCAAAAATATTTCATCTATTGGTTACTGGTGTGTGTTTACAGCAACAGCTAATTAAATATTCCCTCTATTCATATAAAAATTGCACTTATATATATTTTTATATATTTTTAATATATATATATGTGTATGTCTTTTCCCCTATTAAAACGAACAGTTTGAAAATCTGAGTTTTGCCTAATCCACACGAAAGGTTTGAGGCCTCACATCTCTAAAGCACGCAGGGTTGAGGATGCACTCCTTACCTCCAAAAGGGAGGCAAGATCTGTGCATCAGACAGGAAGGTCACGCAAACAAAAGAGGCCCCTCCCTTCTCCAGCAGCACAAGAGGGAGAGATAAAAGAAGAATGACCTGTCATGTTTTTATAGTTAAGAAAACCTGAGCATGGAATGTCTTTTATAAAGGACCTGAAGTGGAGTCTGGCCCTTCTGTGACCTCAATCAGCTCAGTCCCAGGAGGATCGGCCATTCTGTCCTGTTCCACAGTCTTCCCACCGCCAGATGTACGTGCTGCTCTGAGCCATGCCCGAAGTAGCAGGTTGCCTCCTCCAAGTCTTTCACTGTCCTGACAAGGCTCCTGTTTAGCTCCGCTGTGCCGCCCTCAGGCTCCCAAAGCCTTGCACCCCTGAAAAGGTCTCTCTTGGCACACCGCTCAGCCACATGGACACCAAGAAAACCAACCTCTTTGGCCATTCTTGGCTGCCCTCATAAGATGTCATCATAATCCAGCAGCTTGGAGTGCTGGCGAGTTTTCCAGAGGCGGTAAAGGCGGAAGTCAAAGTAGGTTTCAATCATTTGCTTTCCTGGAAACAGAAGATATATAAGGCTAAGTCAGTTCCATGTAACCAAGATAAAGGTACCTCAAATCTACAAAGGTAGTGCATCTGCCTTTGGCACAACCTGGAAATAGGGTTACAAGGCTGTGTGCCCCCAATCTTCTCCTCATTCCCCTAGGTTAGCGTTATGTCCAAGGTTTGTAAAGTCCAATCTGGAATGGGGAGAGAATGCACCTACTGGGAAGAGGCAGTGAGTAAGCTCAGTCTTCATACTGTGGTTAATATTTTACTTCTGCAGTGGTTCTAACTTACAGAAATAGTGAGAAAAAGGAGGTGAAATTCACAGTTAAATTGGACTAGTCTTGAAGAAATTTTTGAGGATCTGAGAAATGCAACTCCAGCAGGCTGGGAAAAAATTATGAAGAGTGTACACTTTCTTGCTAATATTAATCCTAGAAGGTTCTCAGTCCTATGGATCTCTCTTTCATTCATTTTTTTTCCTTGCAGAGGGCAAGTGATCCAAACTGGATCATCAGGAAAAAGAGACCTTGATGTTTCTAAACCAACTGCATGTAAACCAGAAACTGAGTGACTTTTGCTACTCAAAACAGATTACTAAACAGCCAGAAAAGGTCAAATACTTGCTGGATAGGCAGTTATGCCTCCTGCCTCATGGAGCGAATCCTTGTGTGCCTGTGGTGATATGTGAAATACAATCTGAGCCTCACACTAGCGGCCTAAGCATTTACCTTGAGCAGAAAGTTCGAGAGGAGATTCAAAGGTTACGCGGCAGGGGCTCATTAGATTCTTCAGGTTTTGGAACAGCTGGAAGGCAAAGAAGCACCAGGGTCACGGATGTGGAGTGGGAATTGAGACAGGCGATCCTTATTGGGCAGGACAACCAGTGGGGGATGAAGGAGGGGCTTGCCAGGACAAGAAGACTTGACCCACTGCCTGGCCAACAGAGAGATTAAAGCAGCAACAGTGCAGGAAACAAGGAGGAGAAAGCAGAAGGCTTCACATGTGTCCTCACCACCACTGCTACTGAATTTAGTGCAAAGTGGCAACCAAGAACAGTTTCCCTTTAAGGCGCATGTAGGGGGGTACATGCCTTGCCTTCAAGCTCAGTCATGCTCTTCAATCAGTCTTCAACTGCTTTGTTTTACAGGAGAATTGCACAGTTTCTCACTACTGGCTCCATATCATAAATCACCAGAGACTGGGGCAGCCTCAAGCTGGTTGAAGACAGAGTGGGGGAAAACTCAGGCTTCATGTGGACCCTAATCCCCTTAGCCCCCGCCCCCAAGATCTGGCAAAATGTTCAGGCAATTTTTACCCCCAAACGGCACCCAACTCCACTTCAACAACAATAACAAAACAAAAAAAAAACCCTCTCACCCTCCCAATTCTTCCATTTTTAGACATAGCCCAGCCAAAATAGTGAGCCCAAGGGATACCAGGTCTCTGCCCTGGTGGAGCAGTGGTTAGATACCAGTACTGCAACCACAAGGTTGTGAGTTCGATCCTGCCAGGCTCCAAGGTTGACTCAGCCTTCCATCCTTTCGTAGGTCGGTAAAATGAGTACCCAGCTTGTTGGGGGCAATTAGCTAAAAATACATTGTAAACCGCTTAGATAACACTTAGTTGAAAGGTGGTATAAAAATAAACACTATTGCTATATAATGCTATTCTGCTTGCCATTTTGGCCAAGATATGGCTGGAAATGGAGACATTTTGGTACTCTGTTTGGCAGGTGCAGCAAGTAGCTTCTATACAGTTGCCCACCCAGGTTTAGGGGGAAGGCAATGCTTCCCCCATCCTGCCACCCACAGAAATTTCAGATCCTGATTTCAAGCATGGCAGGCATTGGGTATGGATTTCCCCTCAGCTCAGGCTGGCCTGGGAGGTGGTGCCTCCTACTCTGTGGGTGCAGGAAAAAAAAAACAAGCAGCTGGAAAATAGATGCCATGAATTATAATTTGTAGGAGGGGCCTTATCTCAGTAGTAGAGACCTTAGGTTTGTATGTAGAAGGTCAAAGAATCCTAGAATCTTAGAGCTGGAAGGGGTCACAAGAGCAATCTAGTCCAAACCCTTGCCAGCAAGAACACACAACTAAAGCACTTCTGAAAGATGCCCATCCATTCTCTCTTTAGAGATCTGCAAAGGAGAGGATGAATCCCTGGCATCTTCAGCTAAAAAGATCATGTGGCACGTGACGGGAAAGACTTTTGCCCACATTCTTGGAGAACCACTGCTAGTCAGAGAACTGGACTAGCTGGGTAAGATTTTGGCCCTGGATATGGCGGTTTCCTTACTAAATCTCCAGGGCCGGGTCTAACACCAGCAATTGGTAGCATTACTGTTTGTCTCTGTGCTATGGCCCAGAAGTAGTGACTGCCTCCTCGCACCTAGGGACTTCCTCCTTTCGAAACTGCAGGCTGTGGGATATGTTAACTCCTTGCTGAAGTGTAGTATTTGAATATATTTCACGCTTGAACTATCAGGGAGAGGAAGGCTTTGAGAAGCTAAATAGGGTAGGAAATTGGTTTTTGCAAAGTCGTGAAGGAGAGGGGAAGGCCAGGAAGTACAGAGAACAACAGAGCCAGGCTGGAACTGCTGGAATTATCTGCTCCTCCCTCTGTCTGTTGGGCCAGAAGAGACCCATCATCCACATGAAATGAAAGGAGTGGGTGCCAAGAAAGGAATAGGGCTGTCAGGAAGAGCAGACTGTCCAAGGACCAGGGGACCTCTCTCCCATTTTCCCGTCAAAGGCTGTACCTTCTCTCCATTGTGGTTCCCCAAGACGTAGCACCCCATGATGTGAATGACATTTGGCTCTGGGTTCAGCTTGCTCATCAGATGGCCCAGCCGCTTCCAGAAACTGCAGAAGAAGGCAGAGGAACACTATATTGGACTGAACCATTTGGTAAATATGGATTCAGGAGTTAATCATGGGTAAGTTATTTTCTTTATTTCTATTTTATTGTTTTTAATTCATTCTTGTTTTGCTTTTCAAATGAACTGCAGGTTATGTGTTGCTATAAATCAGAGGTGAGCAGTGCAGCCCATGACTTGTAGTCCTGTAGTCTCTATTTTTGTGGTCCTGAAGCAATTCTCTAGTTCCCTCAAATGCCTGAAAACCCCCATTTTAGGGAAATGAAAATATTTGATATGATTCAAATGGATAGGCTTACTCATGTATTAAGAGGACAGAAAATGGAGAGATTTATGAAAGAATGGGACAGCATAATAAATTACTACAGGAATTTATGGAATGGTATCAAGATGGTGAACATTGATTTTTGAAAATACTCAGGAACAGTGTTAATAAAAGATTATATGACTGTTCTGGGAATAGATAGATACTTGTTCTCAAAGTCGAAGGGGGAAGTAATGAAGATATAACATAATTCTAAGATTCCAATATATGTATCTAAGAATTTCATATGGTGGTAGAATGCTGTGTTAATGTTATTGTCCTGTTTTGTTGTTTTGTTTTTTCTTTTCTATGTTTTTAACCAATAAAGATTTTTATAAAAAACCAACAATCCTATTTTAATCTTTTAATAGTTTCAGTATGATTTTAGGGCAATTACTTCCCTCAAACAATGCAGAAGGCCCTAAGGCACGAAAACGTGCTACGATACCCTCAGCTGACCCTCAAAAGCAGCCCAGAACCCCTTACTATCCCTAAATACCTCTATTTTCCTTTACAGTTCCTCTCAAAATGGTGACAAGAAAGCCACCCATTGTGAGAGGGGCTGCAGAAGAAAACTGAAGTATTTGGCCTTACTGTGGGAGGGGCTGCAAGAAACGCTGGGGGAGAATTGGCCTCTGGCCCCAGCAAGGTTGCCCACTCTTGTTGCAAACAGTTACTCACAGACACCTTCAAAACTGGATGTTGTATCTCTGCTGTATCTGGGGGAAATTTTCCCACTGATTTTTCCAGCTCCAAGTTAGAAACAATCCCAACTCCCCAACAGTTCAGAGATGGAGCGGGTGGAGTCTTGTTCTGCCTCTGAGCCAAACTACAGCTCTGATCCATGCATTTCTGCCACTATAGCCCCGATCCTGGAGCAAGAAAACATGTGCATTATTCCACACCCAAAGGGCTTCACAAAGATTAACCTGGCAAAATGCTTCTCTGTTTTCTTGGTCTTCCTCCAGGAAAAAAAGGCCGACACTATGAGGGTTACAAGGTATATGTTGTGACCTAGGAGGCCAAGGGACTGAGGAATAGGTTATGTAGCAAAAACTCGGGGTGGCTGTATATCCTACATAACCAACTGACACCTAGAAGTCAAAACTTCTGTTGAATGCATTAGCTTCATGGAATTTTCCCAGCACATGTACTTTGCAGTAATAACATGGTCCCCTTAGCAAAATATATTAGAATGTATGGCCTCATGGCTCAGGGCTCCCATTCTCTTTAGATTCTGGTCTGTCAAGGTGAGAGACAGAAATGCATCTATTTCCCTAAATAAAGCTGGACCCCTGATTCACCAGGCCTGATCTTCTAATTTCTCCCAGAGTTGCCAGGAAAGCAAAGTCCTCTTCAAATGAAAGCCAAAATACTCAAAACAGACAAAGTTTGCATTGAATTCTACATACTCAGAAAACACACAACCATGCCTCTCAACTGAAAAGCATGCCAGATTGACAGCCTTTCCAAACAAGAAGACCTGGAGCATTTTACTCACTAGATCATATCTTCTTCCTTCTCCACTTTTGCAAAAGTGGCGACTTTATTCTTCAGAAGATACAAGTGGCCTGGACCACCCTGCAAGAGAAAAAAAGACAAGAGTCTAGAGCAAATGATCTGGTGCTTCTGCTAAGGGGAGACATGCTGCTTTATTATCTGAAAAGTAGTTAAAACTGTTTACTGTAGACACATTGCTGCAACCTGACACCAAAAGTCTATTTCTCCATCTCTCCTTCACCATCACAGTGACAATGCTGATAAAAGAACTTCCAGCTAGACAAGAGGACAAGGGCAAGAAGGAGAGGGCAAGTAAAAAAAGATTTTGTAAAAGGAGCTTCTTTGTCAAAGACTTTGTTAATTGAGATATGAATAAGTAACTGAAACAAATAATTTTATTTATTTATTTATTCATTCATTCATTCAGGTAGTTCTGGCTAACAAGCAGCTCATTATTATTTGCCCTCTCCCTTACATCAAGTGCCTTCATTTAGGAAATGAGCAAACTCACCCCTATGTATTTCACGATACAGGGTTGTATGTGTTTGGCTTGCACCAAGAGCAACCCAGCTGTGAAAAGCCTTCCAGTACCCCCATGTCGCAAGAGAAGTTTTAGTGGGAAGAGAACCAGATGCAATCCTGGATGGCATCTGCAGTGTGTCAATAAGAGATGGAAGACAAGAATGAAAAAAGAAGCCCACACTAATAAGGTAAGATGGACCAGTTAGCTCCAAGTATTTATCTTTTTCTGGAAAGTCCACAAGACAGGCAAGAAGGCAACATCACTGCTTCTTCTCTGCCTTGAACCACACAGATTCAAATGTAAATGGATGTTCTGTTTAGGACTCCCATCTGTAGGAATTACCCTCCAAACATTCAATGGCTATTGCTCCTGTGCAGAGACCTCCACCAGAATGTTCCAGAGCTGAGTAGTTTAGAGAGAAACCCTGGCCCCTCCTGTGCACTGCACATCATCCAGCCTGCCAAGCTACCTCGCCTCAGTTTTGAAGTCTACCAAGCAGCAGGAACCTGAAAAAGGGGACACAGGGCTTGTGTGAGGGCACAGATGACCACGCAAAGAACCAGTTACAGGTAAGCAACCTCTTCTTCTTCATGGTCTCTGTGTCTCACACAATGGGTGACTGAAAAGCTTACTCAAAGGACAGGCTACTGCAGAACTGAAGACAAGATGGCCCTCCCAAAACAAGCATCCCTTCTAGCTCTACAGTCAAGTCTATAATGACAAATAAAGGTAGATGGTTGAGATCAAGTAGCAGCCTTGCACGAATCCTGAAAAGGAATCCCACGTAGAACGAAACAGCCCTTGTGGAATGTGCTCTCAAAGAGGCAGGTAGTGGCTGCTTAGCAAGTTCATAAGAAATGGGAATTGTCTCTATGTCCCATTTTGAAAGTCTCTGGGCTGACCCCGTCATCTTTCCATTGTCCCTCTGGATTTAGAACGTTGCTCTGTTGAGTCATCTGTAGAAAAGTGGAGCCTTAAGAGTGGTATCCACAATGGGGAGGGTGCGGAAAGCCATAGAGAGTCTGGAGATAAGGAGTCTGAGTTCATAATATGAAGAGCCTGAAGATGAAGATGGTAATTCTTGGGCTTGCACAGCAGTAGGTCATGGCTGATGGGTTGGGACCAGAGACAGAACTGAAAACACTGACAGAGGAAGAGCAGACGTGGCAGCAGTAGCAGTAGTGAGTGAAGCTATGATATGAGGTGGTGATGGAGGTGGCCTGGAAAGTGTCACTACAGATCAGGGAGGCAGTGACGGAGGCCCTACCACTGGTACCAGTGGATGAGGCTGAAGTGACTTGTGTTGTGGGGGAACTGGCAGAGCAGGAGGTAAAGCTTGAGCAACTGGTAGTCGCTGTTGAGCCAGAGATGGCAACTGAAGAGTGAGAGATCAAGACCAAAGAGGAATGTGAGATCAGGGCTGAGGACGTCAGTCTGTCCCTCTCAATGATAGCAATGGCGAAGGAGACTGCAACCTGGAATGGTGCTGGCCCACTGATCTGCAAGGAGAGTGGTAAGAATAAGCACAGAAGTGGTACCAATCCCAGTATGAACGGGAGTAGGATCAATGAGATCTTGGTGGTTCCCTCCAAAGATGCTCCCATCAGTACCACTCCATAAAGGATACGGAAATGAATGGTGCATCCTCACACAAGCTGCCCTCTCTGTAAGGTGGCTTAAAAGATGAATATGACAGTTCTCAATATGAAGGGGATCTGTCACAGCTATGCCTAGAGTGCCGGTCCCAGGCACAAGGCAGAGCAGGTGGAGATGGAGTCTTAGGTGAAGGAACTCTTGGTCCAGGATGCAAAGTTTGGCTCTGGGAACAGTCCTTTGTACTGATGACTCCATGGGCACCAATGGTTTCCACCCTTTCTTCCATCTCGCAGACAAATGGCAAAGAGCTGGAGCAGGTATGGAAGACGGCAGCAAGCGATCAGAAGATGGTACCAATCAGCTCGCAACCAACATTCCAGACACAACCGAAGTATTGATATGCTTCGCTTTCTTCTTCTTAGGCTGCAATTGGGCCTCCACAGCCACAGAACCCTCAGTCAAATGCTGCTTCTTCACCTGCTTCTCCTTAGGGATGGAGGCATCTCCATTGCAGAAGGTAAAGCAGCTGGTACCAAAGGTGGTGCGGTAGGCTGCGATGCTGACAGGGATTGAGTCAGTCCTGACTCCTTTAGTACAGTGGCTGGTACCAAGGATATCTTGACATACTCTGTTGCCTTGATAGAGCAGTTGAAGTGGGAAACAGAGATATATTGTCAGCAGCTTCTCCAGAGCTCTCAACGATCTCTCCCAACAAGTCGGGAACCTTAATTCTTTAATATCAGCAAGGTAAACTACTGCAAGATTTTGCACTAGTTCACTTTATGTTCCTTGCCTAGACAGTATGGATGTGCGTTGTGAGCATCCGACAGTGAAAACTTCCTATTGCACGAGGAGCAGCGCTTAAACAGAGATGTAGAGGCCCTTAGAATGGAGAAGAAAAGGAGTGAACCTGAAGCGGTGGGGGAAAGAGGTGAAAAAGGAGTATAGAGAAAAAGTTTTATTGTTGTTTTATAAGAAGAAAAGATGAAGAAAGAAAGACTAAGGCCATTTCCGCACTAGCCTGTTATAGCGCTGTGATTCCACTTTCAACATCCTATGGAATCCTGGGGTTTGCAGTTTCGAGAGGGGCCGGCCGGCCCCTCCCGAAACTGCAAGCCCCAGGATTCCATAGGATGTTGAAAGTGGAATTACAGCGCTATAACAGGCTAGTGCGGAAATGGCCTAAGTGAAAAATACGAAGTTGGAGGGAAAAATAAAAAAAGAGAAGCTACTCAACAGTGGAACACGGCAGTAGCAGTGACATGAACAGTGGACAAAAAGAAACTGAGGTGACGGTAGCTTGGCGGGCTGGATCATGTGCGGTATACAGGAAGGAGCAGGGTTCTTGCCACGCTCTGGAACATTCTAGTGGAAGTCACTGCACATATGCAAAACCCATTGTGGAAGGCACAGAGACCACAAAGAAGAAAATAGGGATCCTGCACCACAAAAAGAGAAGAGTAGTCCAACATGCTTCAATGCATTTCTGATTCAAAACTAACAGTAGGTACACCTGAAATGAAATACACAGGTCAGATACGCCTTGTTGTGTGCCCTTGAGTTGTTTCCAACTTACAGAGACCCTAAAGCAAAGCCATCCTGGGACTTTCTTGCCAAGATTTGTTCAACGAGGGTTTGCCATTGCCTTCCTCTCAGGCTGAGAGAATGTGACCTGCCTAAGGTCACCCAGTGGATTTCCGCGACTGAGTGGAGATTCTGAACCCTGGTCTCCAAAGCTGTGGTCCAACACTCAAATCACCACATCATGCTGGCTCTAAGGTAAGCCTTGCAGATGTAAACAAAAACATCTTCTGAAGATCACTTGAAGGCTTATTCCAAAATGCATCTTTTTCTTTTACCAGTCTTGCCTTTCCACCCCCATTTTGGTGACCAAACTTACAGATCTATGCTTTTATAATATGTTGTGGGTAGATGGTGAGACAGGCCAATCTGCTCTCCTCTTTCACTTAGTTTTAATTATTAATACATGCTCAGTAAGGCAGCTAGAAACAGCGGCTCTTTGCTTATGGTAGGCAGGCACCCATGGCTACGGTAAGACTGGTTAGAGCATCCCAGTCCTTCCTAGCTCAGGCATTTTTTATTGCATTGTTTAGTGCAGACACGCTGCAATCCAACACTGAAAATTTGTGCTTCTCCCTTTCTCTTTCATCATTCTTCCAATGCTAATACTGCTGAAAAACACCATCTAGACAGAGGATGAGGAAGAAAAGGGGGAACTGGACAGTTATAAAAAGCCATTGTCTAGTATACCCTTTTCCAGAGCTTGGAAAAGTTACTTCTTTGAAGAATCTCCCAAAGAGCATGCCCAGGCTGGCTGGAGAAATCTGAGGACCTGTGTTCCAAAAGCATAATTTTTCATAGATAAGCAGTCTCCTTCCTATGCACTCCACAGCACTTCAAAATAGGGATCCCAGGAGACAGGCCAGGCCTGTACCGTGCAGCCAAAGGCACTCTAATAAATAAACAGGGGGTGCGGAAGAGAAAACATTATGAGAACAATTCATCACTCGTTACTGCTCCCTTAGGAAGGGCATCTTCTTCAAGGTCAGAAGTTCTATGAAGCCACAACAAATATGGCTAGTGTCTGAGAAGGTGAGGAACAACAGCCACTTGAGCGGGGCCCTCACTTACCTGACAGAAAATCAGCATCTTCCAGATTTTGCAGCCCTTTCGGTAGACGTTCAGCTTCTTCTCAATTTCTTCTGCAGGAAAAAAAGGGAAAGAAGAGAGGAGAGATGTGTGAGCCATGCACAGAGAGGAGAGAATGCGTTCCTGGACATAGTGAGGAAAAGTCTTAGCATGATTAAAGCTGATGATCACACTATTATGGTCTGGTGTAAAAGAGAGCTGGAGTCTCTGGAGGTACACAGGAAGGTATTATACTGACAAACAGCACAATGTGTTTTGGCCAGGAAATACTTGTATGGCTTTCTGCAGGAACTGTTACAAAAACGAGAAGGTATGTGTTACTAGATGTTTCCAGTTTCTTCCTTTTCTCCATACCATTAAGGGCCAGCCTCATGGAACAGCAAGGTTAGGGATTTGTTGGACCCGATAGAGCTCTTTAGAGTATGCGCCGGAGGAGAGTAAAAGGCCCCTAAAATCTCTGGACCCACAATTCCAGAAACTGCCACTCTCTAATTCTGACTTTAACGCAGATCTACAGTAGTGTGTGCTCTTGTTAAAGGACGTGGCCAAGGCTTGGGAGATGTCAAGGCTTTAGTATGCCCTGTGTCACTCTCTCTCACACTCCTACTTCATAGGGTTCTTGTAGAGAGAAGAGCCATGGCAAGAAGAGCCATGGTTTGTGCCCATTGGAGGAAAAGTGGGAAATGAATCTAATAAATAAATATGGATGTTTCTGAAAGCCAAGGGAGGGAGTGTCAAGGACCTATTTGGGGAAGGACTGTTGCTATCATCCCATCAGGTCTAATGAGTCCAAAAAGAGACCAGGAATCTGCATCCAGAGCAGAAACGGCATCTTTTGGACCACAATTCCCATAATCCCAAAGCAGTATAATCACTGGCTGCCTAGGGATTATGGGAGTTAGAGTTCAAAATTAATTTCCAAGTTTTGTCTCTATCCTTCCCCTTTTTTCTATGCATAGAATGAGGCTTCTCAAGCCACTTAAGAGGAGAAGCAATCTACTCTGATTTCCGCTACTTCCTTTATATTACACCCAGCCCACCCCTGTATCCCTCTGTAACTCCAACTCAGGGTTCATTATGTAGATCTCAGGACTAGCTGTCCCTTCCAACCAGTGTAATTTCATTAAGTTTAATTCCAGATACTCACGTACCCAGAATGTCGTCAAAGGTGGCATGCTCGTGATCCTAAAAGAAATCAGAGAAGCATGGGTAAATATTCTAGATTTTACCTGTCAGTGTGGCTCAGTAGCTAAGAAATTAGGCTGCACACAGTCATTTGTAACAGAGCTGGAAGCAGTATGAAATACCCTCTATTCCTGACAAGGTTAAGTATAGGGCTACTACTGGCTTTCCAGAGGTTTTGGTATATATCACACATAATCATCATTACTGTTATTACTATTATTATATTTATATTTATTTGTATCCTGCTTTCTTCCCAAAATTGGGATTCAAAGCAGCTTGCAGTTTAAAAGAACAATACAATTAAAAACATACAAAATGTAAATATTAAAACAGACTTAAATTAAATTATTAAATTATTCACAGCATCAATACAATTCAACCTCAAATTAAAACAATAAAACACACTTTAAAAAAGATAAAAAGCTCTTTAAAACAGTTCAGTTAAAACAATACCTCACCCCCCCAGGCCATTCTTTAAAGACAAACTTTCTGTTTTAACTTTCTGTTTTAAAAACCTGTTGGAATAAAAAAGGTTTTAGCACATGCAATCAGCATGGGACTACGAGAGTTGTAGGCCTAACATCTGGAATGAACATCCCAAATGTTTTTAATGCCTGTCACAGGTCAGCACTTTCATTTCCTTCGTTACTTCCACTTAAAAGACAACCTGCTGTTTTTTGAAAACTGCGCAATCATACACCATCAAGTGCCATGTAATATGGAAGGGATGGAATAATAAACAGCAGCAGCAACAATAGCTTCGAGTCTTTTTAAAAACAAGTATCTCCAGCCTCAGAAGATAACAGCAGGATTTTTCCCCATCCCATTTGCCCTCCCCTCTGGAACATGGGAGGAGGTGGAGGGGACAGACAACCATTACACCAATCAAAAGATTTGTGAAATTTCTCCAATCAATGATTTGAAATAAGAAGGGAATTCCGTTTGCACACCCCACTGGATGACATAGGGCATACAAAGGAACTTTTTCTCTGCAGAGAGAAACATGGAATTCTTTGTTTTTCTTTGCATGAAAGAAGCAAAAACATGGCATCCAGGTGAGGGAGGAAATAATTGATGTCATGGAAGGGGTACGGTATGCCCCCACAACATAATTTGGGCCACTTTGGTCCCTGGACCAATCCCGTTCCCAGTCCTTCCTCTTAGAGTAAGGATAGGGTCATCCTTTAGAGTAATCCTTACTCTTAGAGTAAGGAGAGGGAGTATTTTTATCCTGTCAGGCTTTTAACTCGCTAGGCTTTGAATGCTGTGAAGTGCTGTTTTTAAAGTTTGTATACATTCTTTTAATGAAGTTTAACATTTTAATGTCTAATGTTTTAACTTTATAAATTGCTTAATTACTTCTAAGTCTTACATTTTTACTTTTGTTAATATTTTTGTAAAGTTTTTAATTCACATTGTTTTAAATATGTTGTTAGCCGCCTTGGGTCCCGTTATGGGGAGAAAGGCAGGATATACATGAAAATAATAATAAACAGACGAAGAAGAAGAAGTAGTAGTGTAGTAGTAGTAGTACTGGAGGTGGTAATGAACTCAAGGCAGATAAGAGAACAGAGAGAGACAAATATTAAAAGGTGGTGTTTATAAATAACATTCAACACAAGTACAGTCAAATACAAGTACAGCACAAACACAGAGGGTTGATCAATATATCACTGGCATTACTGATACACAACATCCAGCATGTGTACTGTGTCCTCAGACTGCTGATTTGTAAACCTGTAAATTACTCACAAGTAATGGAATGTACATGTATTCACTAAGGATGGAAAGAATATTCAAAAAGTAGTCAAAAAACATGTTTTTTGAGTGTCAAGAAACCTTGACAAGAAGAATCCTGGACTGACAAGAATCTCCGGGAGTCATTCTGTGCAAAATTTGCATGTGTTTAATCTGTACAGAAAACATTTTTTGCATTGTCTATGAAGATAATGCTGTTTTCTGTATAAAAACATCCCTGTGTGAATTTTGCGCAGAATAAGTTGAATTGCAACATGAAGAAAACTTTTAATTGCTGCTTTCTTCAAGAAAAAACTTTGAGAAGAATTACATCCCTAGTATTCATTCAGGGATTTCTGGGTTTACACTACTGCTCCTGAAACAAGGAATGTGAGAGTCATTTAAAAAAAAACAACCAAGAAATCATTCACAGAAGTACTGCTTGTATCCTACACAAAAATAAGACCTAGCATATTCAGTTGGCTTGCATAGATTGTGCTTTCTGTAAAAGTTACTCATCCTACCTAAACTATTACAAAGTTAAGTAGTTCAATTGTGTTGTGCATTTTTTAAAAAGGAACTAGGCATCCAAACATTATTCTACTTTGAAAATAGAATGGAAATGTCAGTGCAAGTTAAAAAGTATTTGGTGACAAGAATTTATTTAATACGAAGGGTGAGAGACGGGAACTATAAAGAAAACTATATAGGACAGGATGGATTACAATAAATGAGATATCTACATAGGGTCTCCAGCCTGTCTGGTGCTGGACATAAAGATGGCAGTCCACAGCTCCTGAAACTATAAATAAGCTGCAGTGGTTAGGAGTCTTCAACCAGCCATGAATCTGAAGATGTGATTCTGGGCCAATGACTTTCTCTCAGCCTAATCTATCACACAAGACTGTTGTGAGGCTAAAAATGTATCTCATCTCATCTTGGACCGGGCACACCACCTTAAGCAATTTGAAATAAAGGCGGGATTCAAATGCAACCGATAGATACTTTTTAGAAAATAGTAAATTGACTGTACTCAAGAAGAATAAAGCTAAGAGCCCCCTCCCTTGGAGGCTGGGGAATGGTTTTCACAGAGGTGAGTCTTGCAATAAACTTACATAGAGAATGGGGATGATGGAAGGGTCATCCCGGCGGATGATTGTGGGGACATACTCGGCTTTGGGCACCTTGGAGGAAATGAGCTAGAAAAAGGAGAAAGGAGAAAAAGAAGCAGGAGGGGATTAAAACAGGCACAAGAGATGCAGCAGGTTGTTACCCGAAATACCATGGATGCAAGCTGCATTCCATCCATCAGGAGCCAGTAGACTCCAACTCCCAACAGACCCGGCCAGCAGGGATGATGGCAGTCCAACAGTATTTGAAGGCCACAGATTCCCCATCCTCTCTTCATAGAGTTAAACTGTGCTCAGAAGTCATCTAGTTCAGTTCCCACTGATACAGAATTTTGCTGCTACAGCATCCTGATGGATGGTCACCTAGCTGCTGCTTTTACAGGTCCCATGATGAGCTCCACTCAGTTACGCCCATTCAACTGCAGACTGGCTGGGAAAACCAAGGGACATCCTTCAACAACGGCTGCAAAGTCACCTAAGAAAGGGTGTGCTGGATCAGACTGAAGGCCTGCCTAGTCCAGCATTTTGTTCCCATATTAGCTCACCAGATGCTCCAGTGAGGAGGCCACCAGCACACAAGCACAAAAAGACTCTCCCTCTGTTGCTTGTTAGCAAGTGGTACTCAAAGACCTACTGACTTTTAACATGGAAGTGGAATGTAGCCATCATGACTAGCAGCCACTGGCATCATGTAGTTCCTGGAATTCTGCCAGACCAAGCAACAGGCTGTCCTACCAGCAGACTAGACTGACCATGTGTGGCTCACCATGATCTTGGGTGGAATGAAGTCCTCCCCACTGCAAGCTGCAGCTTCAAGCTCTTTCTCTGCCTCCCAGTTCAAGTCCACGCCCTTGTCAAGCACGCAGCAAGAATCCTGCAGTTCATGGCCTGTGGGATGCAGAGAAACAATAGTACTGAGAGGGTGCACATATTGCCATGTGCATCAAGAGACTTCAAGTGACCTAGTTAAGAAGGGCCCACATGCTTATTGGCCTCTTTCCTAGTTGTGACCAAGATAGTGATTAAGATGTCCTATGGAAGATGGTCAAGGATGAAGCCCTAAAGGATGCTTGTCATTGAACCAAAAGGGTTACCAAGCATCGGGTGCCAGGAACTGCCCTTGTGCAGAAAATCAGAAACCCTAGCTGGTTACCCTCCTTGTTATGCGAAAAGAAGCCACCTCTAATTCTTTCCGGGTCAGATCAAACCAGAACACACTGTGACAATGACAACCAACAAGCCAACTCAGCTGTTCCTACTGCCCATGCCTGACCACAGACTGCCTGTTCGGCCTGGAACTCAATTCTTGCAAGTCCATCCGTGGTACACGCCTAATCCCAAAATTAATCTGGGAATGGAATTAACTGTAGTCACTGTGCCCCAGATCCAGTACATAATCCAGAGGTTGGAAAATTACTGCTTTGGACTATAAGTCTCAGAATCTCCCAGCCAGCATGGCCAACAGCCACATTGCTTGGGTATTTGTGGAGTTGCAATCCAAAAAAAGAACTTTTCCAAGCTCTTCAATGTGCATATGAAGGAGGAGAAGTTGGCTTGATTCCTCACAGCTACCACAAAAATTAGAAGTACGTATCTTCCCAGATATTACTGGATTGTAAGTCTCATGGTCTCTCACCACTGGCTAGGGCTGATGGAAACTGCAGTCCAATACCTAGCAGCTGCATCTTTCCTAGGATTTCATTCACCTATCATGTGACTATTTGAACTAGAGATGTTGGGAAGTGAACCTTGGACCTTCAGAGCTTGGAAAAGTTACTTTTTTGGACTACAGTCCTGAGAAACTACCAGCCAGTATGGCCACACATTATACTGGCTAGGAAATTCTGGGAATTCTGAGAATTGTGGCCCAAAACAGTAACTATTCCAAGCTTTGAAAGAGATAACTACCACGAAAAATGCTGAGACAGGCATACAAACCTTCTACAGAAAAGAGATCCTCCCTTGGTGCTGTGGCTAGCAACCATCTGCAATTGTACACACGTTGCCACATGGCAACAATATTCTTAACTTGCTTACCAAAAAGCAGTCACCTTCAGGGCCAACGTGTAAAAGGTTTTAGGCCCTGCAGCAAAACTGACAGAGTAGGATCTCAGCTAACTTACGTGTGTACAGAGAGACTCAAAACTACCTATTCTATCACTTGTGGTCATGCTTGTTAAAGCCAAAGCCATCATTTGGATCTGGGGTCGGGTGGGGAAGTCAAGGACACAAAGGAACGTACTTTCTCGGGAATCATTGAGGTTTTCGGGCTTAATGGGAGTGGGGTCGCTCCAGGACCGGCTGAAGCTCCTCTCTCGCCGCTCGGCAAAGGCTAAAAAAATTAAATAATAATAATAATAAGGGAATCATTGCAACAGCTTTTATGACCAGAAAAAAACCACGTATCCCTAGCTCCCAGTGCATGCTCCTAAGCACTCCATTACAGACAGAGGTGGGGGAAATGAGGGAGAAAGGTAGGCGATGTTTCTTTATATGGTTTGGTCCAGATGAGGAAGCACGGCAAGAAGCGACTAAGAAAGGTTTTTCCCCAAAGCGCCACCTTCCAGATGTTTTGACCCCAATTCCCATCATCCTTGGCTACCAGTCCAGCTAGCTAGGGTTGATAGGAGCTGTAGTCAAAGGATCTGGAGGGACCCTGGCTGGGAAAGGGCAAGTCTAGGGGACGCCGAACCCCAAGACACAATGCAGCACAAATGCAGCATCCCATCGCCATCTCACTCACTTTGTGCCTTCATGCGTCGGCTCCCCACCATGCGTAGATGCTTCCTGAAATTTCTGAAAGAAGGAAAAACAGAAAGAAAGAAGACTGTGATGTACTCGGAGCCAAGATATAGGAAGAAAACCAGACCGCAGTATGGGGCAGTCTTGTCATGTGGCAAGCACATCAAACAGTGTGTGAAGAGAGTTTGGAGGAAAGAAAAGGAGCAAGGCCAGTCCTACTGTTAGGCAGAGTGAGGCAATCACCTTTAGCAGCAGATTGGGATGTCATGAAAAGGTAGCAAATTATTAACTCTGTAACATGTTTGCACTGTATATTTACTGCCGAGGAAGAAGAAAGAGATGCTTATGGGATTTCATGCCCCAAATGCCAAACAACATAGCTGCCTTTGGATAATAAGCACCTCCACTTGAGTGAAAGGGGTTGGTGGTGCCATTTACTGCTCAGCTTCAGGCAGCAAAATGTCTTCGGCAGACCTTGGAAAAGAATCCAAACAGCCACAAATATCAAGGACTTTTTTCTCCATTCAGCAGAAACTCCTGCAACCAACTCAGGATCTGGATCAAACATCACTCCAAAACAGAATGGCAGTTCCAAATGGCAATTCAGTAAAGAATGCCCACTTCAATATGTTGGAGCCAAGTGGCATAATCACAGCTCCAGCTCAGTGTCTTGCAATCCTGCCATTTGGCTATGGTGACTTTGCTAACATCTTCATGCACACAGTCACCATTAGGAGGCACTGATGTTACCTCTGTAAATTTGAATATGCCCTGTTAAGCCAAGCTGGGTCAGTTCTGGATCCATTAACTATCTAGTTCCATAATTCTTCTGGGGGAATGGTTCTCAATAAAACTGCTGAGGCTGCAGTCTGAAGGAGAAGATGAGGAACAGAGACATTTGAATCCCTTCCCGTTATGGTACTTTTTGTCTGAAAACTCCCTCTGCACAATGGCTTTAAGGACCCAAATTGCTACAGTGGAGGATCTCTCCTGTGGCAGTGCAAACATGTGAGCAATCTTCTTTGCATCTGCTTCACCAAAAATGCTCTCCTAACTGAAATTTGTCTGGATCCCTCTTTGACTCTCTACCACAAACTGAAGACACTTATTTTAATGGCCTCTTAGTGGCTGTATTTGCAGACCACAATTCCCATCATAGGGAATTCCCGTTCTCCACACACGATAGGCACAGAGATCTTGTAGCACTTTTAAGACCAACCGAGAGAAAGACGTTTGTAGCACAAACTTTTATAGACTAGATCAGATGCAGTGGTCAAAGGTGTTACAAGATCCTTTTGCATACTGATTCAGACTAGCATGGCTACATCTTTGAACACGATAATCCATAGCTGATCATGGCAGGAACAAGCTTGTAAGTCATGGGTTCATGCACATTATTCCCTCCTCTTTTGTACTGGTGCATCCATGGAGAAGTTTGGAAGTTCTTCCTTTGGTTTTGGATTAATTACGCCTGTCATGTTGTCAGAGCATAACAAATTTATCATCATGAACATACTGGAGGGCCAAGAGAAAAGACAGCATGCAAGAGCCCAACACTAGTATAGGCTTGTTCCCATCACAATATAGTTTATGAAGACATTTTAAAAAAGCCAGTGAGTAACACTTAATTCTGTTGTCACCAGTTTTAATGATATTTCTGCAGGTGTACTTTTTACTGATTATACAACCATTTTCAAAAGGGAGTTTTATACTGCTCTGTACAGTGATAGAACAGAAACATGACAACTACTACTTATTTCCAACAAACGTCCAACCCCATTAGCATTCAAGAAGGAGGCTTTGGAGGAAAAATTAATATACTAATTTCAGTCATGTATATCACTTCCACATTACACTCCATATAATTTTTCAACGCAAGTGGTATGTGTGGACCCATCTGTTGAATCTTGCTGTTAACCATCTGCAGGTAAGCTTATCTGCGGGCCATTCTGCTTCTCTAGGGACCTCTGAATTCCAAAGACTCTGCTGCAGAATATAGTCTTGCTTCAAGAAAACCTTGTTGTTGTTGTTGTTGTTGTTGTGTGCCTTCAGCTGGTTCCTGAGTTATCACTACCCTAAGGAGAACTTATTACAGGATTTTCTGGGGCTGAGTGCATGGTCACTTAGTGGGTTTCCATGGCCAAATGGGGAATGAAATCCTGGTCTCCAGGGTCATCGTGCAACGCTCAGACCACTACATCCAAACTAGCAACACCTTATTCTCACATTCCCCAGAAACTGCTACTCCAAGATTGTAGTGGCTGCTAGGTCTACAGTCTCTAACTGATCTTTCAGACAAGGCACTGTCAGCACTGAAGCCATTGTGCTCTAGCTTTCTCGCCAACCACTGAAGCAATTTTTCAAGCCTGAATCCACACGTTAAGAGTTGCAGGCTCGGCACCTTTGCTGCCATTGTTCCCTGGAGGGGCAATAGCTTCACGGAAAGCAGCTGTGACCGCAGCCATCAGACTTCAAGTTCTTGATATTACCTCAGCAGACATGACTTCGGCATTGTGCGTAAGGGCCATGAGGCTACTCAGACAATATTCCTGAAATGATTAAACACATCTGGCTGGGTACTTGGCCTTTTTGGTAGCAGCACCAAAGAGGAGAGATTGGCTCCCTCCTCGTTCTGCTCTTGACTGGCGATAAAGACTAAAGCAAGGGAGCACACGATTTCCAACAGACACAATTCACAATTCAAAATGCAGGTTATAATCTACAAAGCTTTATATGGCTGACATCCACGTTATCTGAAGGACTGTATCTCCCTTTATCAGCCTGCCTGCGCTTTGGGATCTGCTGGGACACCCTTCTCTCTGTCCCACCATCCTCATGAGTACATCTGAAGGGAATGTAAGAGAGGGCCTTCTCAGTAGACTTGCACCCCCAGTGTCGGGTAGCCGTCCATATTTCAGTATGGGACATGTAGTAGTAATTAATTAGCTGCTTGCTTGTAACCAAGGATGGGAACCAGGGACTGTTAGGTAAACAAAGCTAGGAGTGCAGCACTGATAAGAACTCCCAGCCAAAGCTGGCCCTTCAAGGTCTCTTGCTGTGGGAAGGGGAACTTTTGCTTCTAATGCAGTGGTTCTCACCCTGTGGGTCCCCAGATGTTTGTGGACTTCAGCTCCCAGAAGCCCTGAGCATTGACCATAGTGGCTGGGGCTTCTGGGAGCTGAAGTCCAAGAACATCTGGGGACCCACAGGTTGAGAACCACTGTTCTAATGATTGGATTTTGCTAAGTACTTTCAGTTCGCTCACTAAAGTCCTGTACAACGCATCACACTCCTAATAAATAGTGTGTTAGCAATGTTACATTTGTGCATGTGATTTCGGTTCCTGACACCCAGTCCTTGCTATCATTTTGATGCCCTTTGGAGGCACTCTGCTCAGAGAGACAGGGCCTTTCATGGGCTGTGTTGTTTCTATTTATTGTTCTTTTCAATGGCTTGTCTTTAACTGCTTTTAATTTTATGGATAGTTCAATTATATGTTTAACTTTTGTAATTTTTAGCTGTACCTATTTTAACATTTGTAAACACTCTTGAGTCCAAGACTGGAAGAAAGGTAGGCAGATATAGGGAGATACAGTCCTTCAGATAATGTGGACCTCAGCCACATAAAGCTTTGTAGATTATAACCAGCATTTTGAACTGTGCCAAGAAACCAACCAGCCGTCTGTGGAACTGTTGCAACAAGGAAGCCAAGTGCTCCCTTATTTCAGTCTTTCAGTCTTTATCGCCCGTCAAGAGCAGAATTAATCAGGGAATTAATCAGAGAAATCACTAGCTTTAGTGGGCAAATTTAGAATGATCACGGCAGGGAAGGTAAACTGGAAATTATTTAATTTTCAAGTGTAATCTCCAACAAAATGTTGTGACATACAACCTGCAAACAGATGTGCTCCTATTTAGAGTTTCAGCTAGCAAGCACACCCTCCCTTCCAGCACACTATTAAGTGGTAAAAATGCTCACACGAGGCATTCTGTAACCGACTACTCTGATTTTCCATCTTTCCTTTCCAACTGCTAGTATTCCATGGCTAGTGGTGGGTGTTCAGCCCTCACTGGGCATTTCTGAAATCAGCTGTGAGAGTCTTTCTGTGATGTTTGCCACAGCTTTATTATTTAGAGTTGTCTTCATTCCCAAGGAAAAAGGATTATCACAGGTGTTCAACACAATGCAGATGGAAATTAGACAGACGGGGGGGATACATTCTGCTACTCTTATCGTACCCTGCTCTGTCGTTATGGACGGCAGTGCAGATGACTTGAGACCATGAATGGGAAGTGATTTATCTCTCTTTTTTTTTTACACCACTACATGGAAGCCTCATTCTGGATTTTCTGCTTTAGCTGCAAAATGTCTCATGTCATATCAGATACCATAGGGCTCCAGTAAGGTAAATCTAATTTTTGCATCCCAGAATTCTCTGCAACAAAGGTACTGAGGCCCAGCAGGTAAAATTTGAAGCAAAGCAAAGTACATGTTTTTATATACATACATACATATAAATATATATACACACACACACATACATACACACACACACACACACACACACACAATACATTAAAATAAAACCTTTCCAAGTATACTTTGCCTGTTTTTTGGAATGAGAACATCTGTGATTTTTTGATGTTAGCCATATCATTAGATAGGCTTAAAATATTATGAAAAGCAAAAAAAAAAAAGAGAGAGAGAGAGAGAACACATTCACCAGCTGACCGCTTCAAATCGCCATGACAACTTCACTTTAAATAACCCAACCATATATTTTAGCCTGAAAAAGAGACAAAATTTAGCTCTGAAAAAGAGGACACGTCCAGGAAACATACAGTAACCCTACATTAGATTGCATCATGAATCTGTGGGTTGCTTCAAGTATATTTTTAAAAACCACTCTGAAGTCCAAAATAAGAAACGCCCACTGGACCAAAGATGAGAATCAACTGGCCCACCAGGTGACTGCAACGCCCAGTAGCCTCAGCTAGAATAGCCAACAATAAGGTAAGGTGGGCGCTGTAGTCAAACAAGACCTGGAGAGCCACATAAATGCAGTTTCTACTTTGGCTAGTTCTTTGGGTGGGTGACTAGGAGAAAGGGTTGTTCTTCATTTATATTTTAGAGAACTAAGACACGCTCAGACTTTAGGAATTTCCAAAAGTTCTCCATGCTGTGAACAGTCAACACCAAGTTTTGACTGCAAGCGTGCCTGTGAACATGCCACTGCCCATCATGTGGCATTTGCTCACTCCAACAGAGATCCTTAATCTTTAAATACAAGCTTAATCTTTAAATACAACCCTCAGTATGCAGTATGCCTTCCCTCCGCATCTTTGGCCCGATCCCGCCGAGCACTAATAGCCAACTCACCCTCTAGAAGCAGAAATATTCAATTTAGCTCTGCCTGCTAGCAAGGCCATCCACAAAACTGTGGCGAGCCAATGGCTTAGTTAAAACTAATTCAGCCAAACATTCTCCTAATTTCTCTCCCCCTCTCTTTCTTTCTCTCTTTTTGTGTTAAGTATTCCCAGTTCACAGTTTCAGGGCTTAAAGAGAAAGAGGCGGTGAAGGAAGGTATCTCATGCGGCAAGCTGATGTTTTATTGCCTCACAGCTGGTCGACAAGGCGTAAGACTTTGCTCTGAGAAATACATATCCCTCAGAGAGAATAAAGCGTTTAATACTCAAGACAGCAAAGTCCTTGTCTTTTTGGTTTCTGAATTGTACGACTTGCGAAGAACCGCATTTCAGCTCTAATTTAAAAGATTATACGGAAAAACTGTACAAGGATTTGGTGGGGGGAGCGGGCAGAGATGGTGTGACATTCATCTCACCGGAAAAATTCTTTCCTCCTCAAGAAAAGGGAGAAAAATTACTCAAGTCAATGGGGTTTCTTTGTAACCGGATAACAATTCCTTCACTATATGTGAGGGGAAGGTGACGATGAGTGCGGGAACGTCACAATCCGAGTAACAAACCACAAGTTTCACCCACAGAAAGGACACTGCGTGCGTGCAAGAGAAAAAGAGGAGCCGCCTGTTCTTCCTAGAGTACACAATGCTCAACCGCTGTCACAGCCACACGGGGCCCGGTTACCATGGAGACGCTCACAGCCCCTTGCCGGGCTCAGCACATAACACTCAATTCGGCCGAACCGAAGGGATCCACGTTGGGTGAACGCAAGCGCCAGCCCCGGGAAAGGCAGTAGGTCCCCTCAAAAGACCAAAAGGAACGGGACACAACCTGGGGTGCCGGAATGAAAACTGGAAAGAGCTCCTGTACCATCAACAGTGCTGTTGAAACAAGATCAAGCATGCTTTTCGGCACTCGGATTTTACACAGCTTTCGGAATTATTTTGCACTGTATAGTATACAAACTTTACAAAACTATGGCCATTTCCACACTAGCGCTATTATTGCATTTTCAACGTCCTATGGAATCCTGGGGTTTGCCGTTTAGCGAGGGGCCTCAAAGGCCCCAGGATTCCATTGGATGTTGAAAGTGGAATAATAGCACTAGAACAGCCTAGTGTGGAAATGGCCCTCTTCAACGGATAGACTTCAGCTATGGAAGCATTTACCGACTGCTCACAGAAAGTATCGATTCTGTTTTGGGTTTTTTTGTAGCTATAAAGAGAAATACCCATTTGCTCTTACAAAAACTATGAAATGTTTGAAAATTGCTTCTCTTAAGACATCACTTTTAAGCGCAAGTCATATAAATTCCATTGGCACCTTTTTCATTTAAAATGTTGTCATTGTCATAAATGGCCTATAATAACTTATCAACATTGTAAAATTGTAATTTTTAACTTCATTAGAACACAATTTTTAGTGTAATGGCTTGAGGGTAATTGATCAATCTGTCCGTCCCCCTGGCCCTCCGTCCATCCACCCACCTACCCACCCACCCTTTAATGGTTGTGTGGAAGAGGGAATGTCACCAAGGCTTTGCTTGCTACCCAATTGTGTAGCAAGCCAACACCTCCTGGAATTCCCTCTTCTATACAACAAATAAAGGTACAGGAGCCCTTTCTAGTTTTTAGTCTGGCAACCCTGAACAGAACAGAAAGCCAGAGAACATGGTGAGGCTCTCTTTGCCTCTTTCTGCATCCCTTCCATGAAGAGGAAAGCATCCCTATGAAGAGCAAAGCTGTGTTCTGTCTAACCATCTCCTTTTGTGACATACCAAAAGGATGGGAAACTATTTTCTGCACAGAGTTACAGCCACTCGGAGGAGGAGGAGCACCAGAAACAGAAATGCTGGCAGAAAATATGGAATGGTTCTATTTTGGGTCTTTTAAGCTCATCTCCCAAAATGTCCCAAAAGACAACCCAAAGGATAAAGGATAAAAGAGCTACTCCTGCCTCCCTTCGGAATAGTTTCCTTTCTCTTCTTTCAGCACAGGATCCTGTCCTCCTGAGGACTAGCAGGATGAAGGACTTTCAAATTCTTGGAGAAAAAAGGCTACACCTACACTCAAGTTTTTCAGCCAAGCCTCAAGCTATGGGCTTTCATCCGCTGCAGCAAAAGCTCCATACATCATTACCAAAGCAGCCAAAATGACTCCTCGCTTTGCTCTACAGGCTGCGCCAGCCACAATGCACCAGCCACAATGCCGAGAAGCCCAAGTCTGCTGGCAAAGGAAAAAAAAAAGCTTCTTCTTCATAGCCAAGGAGATGGAACAGACCAGCCTTGCACCAAAGGGACTGTTGTGTTCACCATCCCAAGCTCGCTTCTCCTACCAAATGTGCAACAGGGATTTGGGATGGGGAAAGGGAGAGCTTAGCATTGCAGCACAGGTTTGTGCCAAGACGAGGCAGCAAAGGTGACCAAGCCAGCTTGAGCACTGGCAGCAGCAACCAACTGGCAGGACGGGCTCTACAGTCAACCGCAGTCAAGGCCCATCCACTGCCAACCTACAAAAGAAGAAGCGGAAAGCTGAGCCCCACACCGCAGCAGCAAGCGCTCAGCTTCACTCTCCGCGACCAGAGAGACAAAGCAGGAAATGCTGAAGCGTACCGCATCAGCTTGCATCCGCTCACTGCACCAGGCGTTAAGCCATCCAACTTTTCCCAGGAGGACACAGGGCCATCCAGAGGAACTCTGAAACATCACACAGCCTTCTTGATGGGACACGTGTCACAAAGCTTTATCTTTAGTACTGAATTGGGGTTGCCGTCTTTTCTTTTTCTGAGAGACGCCTCTTCTCTAACATGACAGGTTGGTACAACACAGGCCTCCCCTTGCTGGGAACACCTGTACCTATCAAGTGTAGCCGGTGAAGGCGGGGGGAGAATTTTGCCTCAGTTTGTTTTTGGAGAATTGACCAAAATTTTCTCATATATGGAATGGCACTAACATGAGATTTTAAAAAAAAATTAAATTCTGAATTGAGGAGGAAGTGAAACTGATTGGTTGTCCTATGCCGTACACTACTCCTCTTTTGCCTCATATTATGCATTTTAATTGCCTGATTAACATTAATTAAGGCTGCCAAAGGTCAGACAAAACTGGACAGAGGTAATCTAGACACAACTGTCCACGTACTGATAACCTCCTGGTTAGACTACTGTAATGCACTTTACATGAGGCTGCCCTTAAAGAAGACTTGGAAGCTGCAGACAGTGCAAAATGTAGCAGCTTGATAGAATATTCCAGCAGCTTGATGGAATATATCCAGTCAGCTACTGGATATATTCCAGTAGCTGACTGGCATATCATGCACACAGCATGTAATGCCAATTTTAAAAGAACTGCACTGGCCACCAGTACATTTCCAGTCTGAATTCAAGATGCTTGTGATGACATTTAAAGCTTAAATGGCCTGGGACCTTGATACTTGAGGGGGTGCCTTTCCTCACATGCACCTACCTGAGGCTTAAGATCTAATGCGGGGGTCCTCCTCTGTGTGCCACCAGTGGGACGGGCCCCTCTCAGCTGTGGCACTCTGACTGTGGAATGCTCTTCCTGGAAGCCCGACTGATGCCAAGACACATACCATTCAGATACTAAGCTAAAATTTGGTGGTTTACTCAAAGCTTCGGGCGTCATTAATTCAACCCAAAACCTGTTACATAGAGTTTAAATTTTTATTAAAAAACATGTTTTTAACACATTGTATTGTTTAGCATGTTTTTAGTTTATTTAAATCATCTTACTGTTTTTTTAACCTGCCAGAGTTTTAAAACCTTCAGGGGTAGGCTTTCTCTTAGCCCCATTATCATCCCAGGCTCTGGTGAGGACATGGGACAGAGCCTTCTCAGTAGCCGCTCCCACCTCTGGAACTTCCTCCCACAGAAGGCCAGGAGGCCCTCTCCTTGCTTTCCTTTTGCCAGCAGACAAAAATAATTTTGTTCAAGCAGGCTTTCAACGTGTGAACAAGACAGCTTTTTATTTTTATTATGAAGCTCTATCTAGCTTTTAACATCTGCATGTTTTTATAATGCTTTTATCTGTTTTATATTGTTAATTTTAACTGTTTTGAATTTTATTGAAAATTGTTTTCAACTGTTTTGGAAACTGCCTTGGATGCTGCTTTGCAAGAAAGGTGGCATATAAATGCAGTAAACAAAGAAACAAACAAACAAATTTAACCTGTCTTAATGCTATTTCCAAACTGCCCTGAGATCTCTTGATATAAGCTGGGGTGTAACATGTTAATAAATAAATAATTTGAAAAATTATTTCAATCAGATTGGCCTGCAGAGTGTGGCCACCTGCAGGCCAAAGGACAGAGCTAATCTCTCAAATGCTTCAGGGAGAAGCCTTTGTTCTGTTCACGTCTGGATCTGCTGTTGAGGTAATTCCAATAAAGGTGAATATACTACCGCACTCTTGGCCATTTTTGTTTGCTCTGTCCAGGAAGCTCAAAACATCATGGATGGGTCCGACATGTTGCAGTCTTGTCAGATTAGTAAACATTTGGCCTCTGCCTCTTGCCAAGTCGGCTTGGTGTGACCGTGTCCCATGAAGAATAAAGGAGCTGCCCAACTTCATTCCTTTAGAATAACTTTGATGCAAAGATTCCCAGTATGGAGACCTATGGCATACACATCAACTCCCAGCAAGAATTTTTCAAAGAAGCCACACCAATGTCTCCTGCAGGTGGGCCCATGCAACAACAGGATTGAACCCGTGCGAGGAAATAATGCCCTCGTACCTCTGGATCAGAGCTGCAGAATCATTCTCGCGCTTCCGTCTCTTCCTCTCCGCGTAGCCCCTGAATGCCCTGGGAAACCAGTTTTAAGCAATTAAAACCAAACTAGAATAGCTTCAAAACTGGGAGATGACATGAAGGTAAAGGAGAAAAAATCACAGGGACAGAGAGGAAGAGAGTACTTAAACTCCCAGACATGAATTAAGGAGTAAATTGCTTGAGAAGAGGCAGAAACGCAAGCCACAACATGAACCACAAACAAGGGGAAGTGAAATAGCAAACAAGGATGTTGACGGTATGTGACACACTGGCCTGAAGGAAGAGTGGGCACAATTAGACCAGAAGATGGCACAGCTTAATTGTTTAGGGAAAGATCATCACATCATATACGGAAAGAGCAAACCCCTACATCTCTCCTGTTCAATTATGCTGTGTCCTTCCCTACTATCACAACAGCAGCCAAAGAGGGAAGAAGCATAGAAGTAACAATGGAACAGAAGCAGGTTTTGAGTAAACATTAAGAGAAGCTTCCTAACAGTAGGAGATTTCAAATATCACCAAAGGCTGACTCATGAGGTGGTGGTTTTTTTTATTTTCTGGAGGCATTTAAGCAGAGGTTGGGCAGACGCCTATCAGGGATTCTAGTTATACCTTACGCTGTCCATCCTGGGCTGAGCTCAGGGCTAGATTTACATCAGTGCTTCTCAAAATTTAGCCCTCTGGATGTTTTGGATTCACTTTCCAGGATTCCTCATCATCAGCCATGTTGGCTGGCAATTCAAGGATTAAAATCCTAAATGCCTGGAAGACCAAGGGTTGAGAACAAGTGGATTATATGATCTCCTAGCAATTTTTCCCCAGTGGTCTGATATTATGCCTATTTCATGTGTACTGGAGAACAAAAGAAAAAGAAGAAACCAGTTTCAAAAGGCTACTTTTTTTTTTAAGGGATCCCAAATGAAACAGCATAATGTAGTGGTTCCCAGACTTTGGTCCTCCAGGAAAAGAGATTCTGTCTAAATATTAGGAAGAACTTTCTGACAGTTAGAAAAGTTTGATAGTGGAATGCATTGCCTCGGAGTTTGTTGGAGTCTCCTTCTCTACAGGTTTTTAAACAGAGACTGGATGGCCCTCTGTCAGGAGTGCTTTGATTGTGGTTTTCTACAAGGCAGAACAGGATTGAACTGGACGGCCCTTGTGGTCTCTTCCAACTCTACAATTCAACGTTTTGGATTTCAGCTCCCAGAATTCCTGACTGTTAGCCAAGCTGGCAGGGACTTTTGGGAGTTGTAGTCAAAACACCTAGAAGACCACAGTTTGGGAACTATTGACATGTTCCAGTGGAAACCTTTCTCAGAAGCAGGAAAAACAATTTACTGGGTGCTTCCAGTAAGACAACATCTCATTTCTGATCATGCCTCACAATCCCTTTTCATTCTTCTCACCTATGTTACAAATAAGCTAGAAGTAATGAAGCAGCAAAGGCCAAAAATCTCCCTATTCTGGTTACCTAGAAGCAGGCTGTCTGTGAAAAAGATATGTTTCATAAGGCATAAAAGGAACAAAGGAGAAAATAAAAGAGGAGGGAGTTCAGCTACTCATTGCTTGCTAGTTGAGTTTAATCTTCATATATCAAACTATGTTGCCAAACAAGTCCAGGAGAAATATATAAAACAGTGAAGGGAGAAATGAAGCCAGAGAACCTGGAAACTATAGCATCTCTGCAGAGTGAAGAACATGGGCAAAAGGAGAGGCCAGAATGCCCTGAATTCCCTTTTCCATTATCTGTAGGTGGCCATGAAATCAAAGGAATGTTGGATTTTACCTCAAGATGTCAACAAACAAACAAAGAAGAGTATACAAGTTGTGAAGAAGGGTGGCAGCAGCTGTACTTACGAGATGCTGATGGTCCCAAGAAGAAGGAAGGAGGCACAAGGAGAGAAAGAGAGAAAACGATTAGAAAAAGAAACTTTTCCAGGCTAAACCTGTGCAGCAATGCACTGAATTTTCTTTTAGAAAGAGAGAGAGAGAGAGAGAGAGAAAGGAAGGAAGGAAGGAAGGAAGGAAGGAAGGAAGGAAGGAAGGAAGGAAGAAGAAAGAAAGAAAGAAAGAAAGAAAGAAAGAAAGAAAGAAAGAAAGAAAGAAAGAAAGAAAGAAAGAAAGAAAGAAAGAAAGAAAGAAAGAAAGAAACAAACAAACAAACAAACAAACAAACAAACAAACTCTGGATGTGTAGGTTATCAAACTGCCACCTTATTCAAACATACAAGTTGAAGAGCTGTTGTGCTAACAAAAGAAACAGGACATTATGTTTCATGGAAAAGAAGGTGTTTCTAGCAGAGAAACAGAAACATCCTTTGCCTTTCCCTCCATTCTGTGAAAATTAAGATTGCAAGCTCTTTGAGGCAAGAGATTTTTCCTCATCATGCTGCTCTCCTAATGTTTTAATACAAAAATACTTGGATGCTGCCGAGGCTTTACGTTTCTGGCTTTAGAAGATTCTCCAGAAGGACTGCATGGGGAGGCGGTGTGTCAAAAGAGGATGGCAACTTTTAAAGCTGCTTTTAAGGACTTTGCTTAAAAACAAGGTTGCAAATGCACACACACACATGCACATGCATCTATGTATATGGATGGCTCTTTTCAAATTGTCTCTTACATTGTTTTTAAAAACAGGATTGTAAATTTATAAATTTAAAAGATATTTAAAAATAAACAAACTGCCTGGTTTGACTTTTGACTCACTTTGCTTAAAAACAGGGTTGCAAATATGTAAAAAAAACCTCCAACAGGCCAGAGTACTATTAACATTTCACTTACGCTTGCATAGTTGTTGTAGCTGTTTGGAAAGTAAAGAGGTTCTCTTTGGGAAACCAGGTCCTGATAGGGACTTCATCTAAAAGAAAAAGAGAATAAATCAGTCATGCATGTCTAAAGCCATTTCCGCACTACGCTGCTATAGTGCTATTATTCCACTTTCAACATCCTATGGAATCCTGGGGTGTGCAGTTTAGGGAGGGACCTTTAGAATTCTCAGCCAGAGAGCTCTTGGGCCCCAGTAAACTGCAAACCTCGGATTTCCACAGGATGCTGAAAGTGGAATAATAGCACTATAACAATGTAACGTGGAAATGGCCCCTGTCTTAGCAAGGAGACATGATCAAAGTTCTTAAAATTATGCATGGCACGTAGAAATCCCCATCAATTAACACCCCAGCAGACAGGGTCAGCATTCAAAATGAACCTTAACAGAATAGAGAGCTGGGCCAAAACTAACAAAATCAATTTCAACAAGGAGAAATGTAAGGTACTACATTTGGTCAGAAAAAAATGAAATGCTCAGATGTAAGATGGGTAACATCTGGCTTGACCACAGTACATGTGAAAGGGATCCAGAAGACTTAGCAGACCACAGGCTGAACATGAGTCAGCAGTGTGATGCGGCAGTCAAAATAGCCAATGCACTTCTTGGCTGCATCAATCGGAGTACACCCCACCTGAAATACTGTGTCCAGTTCTGGAAACCACAGTTCAGGAAGGATATTGACAAGCTGGAATGTCTCTAGAAGAGGGTGACCAAAATGGTAGAAAGCTTGGAAACTATCAAGCCCTTTGAAGAACAGCTTAGAGAGCTGACTATGTTTAGCCTGAAGAAGAGAAGGTTAAGAAGTGACACGATAGACATGTTTCAATATTTGAAGGGACGTCATATGGAGGATGGAGCAAGCCTGTTTTCTGCTACTCCAGAAACTAGGACATAGAGCAATGTCTTCAAACTTCATGAAAAGAGATTCCATATAAATATTAGGAAGAGCTTCCTGATGGTAAGAGCAGTTCAACAGCAGAATACACTGCCTCAGAGCATTGGTGGAGTCTCCTTCTGTGGAGGTTTTTAAACAAAGGCCAGATGGCCATCTGTCAGGAATGCTTTGATTGTGTATCTCTGCACAGCAGAAGGTTGGACTCAATGGCCCGCAGGGCCTCTTCCAGCTCTATGATTCTATCCAGGGACTAGAAAGATTCATCATCAAATATAATTAACTAGCAGTACATTCTGCAGCCATGGTGTAGTGGTCTGAGAGCTGGACTAGGATTCTAGAAAACCAGGGTTCAAATTCCTGCTAAGCCATGGAAACCCACTGGGTGATCTTGGACAAGTCATGCTCTCTCAGCCTTAGCTGAAGGCAAGGGCAAACTCCTTTCCAACAGACCAATTCTTGCATTTTGGCAAGTCACACACCATGCACAAGATATTCATTTCAGTGAGTAAGAGCAGTGTATCAGCATGGGGAAAGCTTAGGTTCAAAGGCCTGCTCATCCACAAAGCCGCTTTGGGTCCCACATGGGAGAAAAGTGGAATATAAATTAAATAAAATACTGGATAACCATGGGCCAGTCTCTCTTTCACACACACGCACTAATTTGCAAACTGTAATCCAATATATCTGGAAGTGTCCAGCTGGGAGATCCTTAAAGAAATGAATTGAATACATTCACGGTGCTTGACATGCTAATCAGCAGCACAGGTAAAAGATTATTTTCAGTGGTAGTCTGCCTCCAATCAACCAAGGCTAAGTGATGGAGAGTAGTTTTTGCCAACATATCCCCGTCTATGAGTGCCTTGTGCCTGAACTCCATGTAGTTCCAGGCCTCTCCCAGCTTTCTTTTTGTACCAAACACTGACATCCATTACTGCTATAGCATAACCTTTACTGGTGGTTAATGATGAAGCAGTGGTACACAGCAGAGAATCTTTCCAGCCCTTTCACTGATAGTGATTGGCATCTCCTCACAGCCAGTGGTAGAAATGGATCCCCAAACAAATTCTGCCCTCAGTTGGTGAACAGGTTTCCCATTGCTGGAACGTACTGGGAGTCCTCGGGCAGAGATGCATCCCCTCTCAAGGCAAGGCCACTAGAAGATGGGTTCCCAAGGATCAGATAGTTCAGAAGCAAACCAAGAAAACCTTAAGTGTGGAGGTGTGACCCGTCTCCCTTCCCAATAGCTATGAGAACTGTACAAACATGTCTGCAACAGAGAAAAATGCAGTTGGTTCTCACCCTTCATATCTTTTCTCAGCCTCAGACTGCAAAGTGAATGCAAAAGATATCCAAGAAAATCACTAATACAAATCAGCTCTTTCATGCCACTGGACAGCTCTTGGTGTCTGGCCATGATGCTAACATGAATTCTAAAACCCATCTGCCTAGCGACAGAGGCCCAACCCACTGCCTTCCACTCTCAGATCTTCCATGGACAATGTTCTCAGTTGGTCCCTAATGCTTCCTTGCTAACATATCTGTTAAAACTTCAGTAACAATATGTAGTGCTAAACAAATTTACCAAAAATACAAGGATAAATACAGCATGTATGTGTATATATTACCTTTAAATCCCCTCTTGACTTAAGGCAATTCCATGAATTTCATAGGGTTTTGTTGGCAAGGAATAATCAGAGGTGGTTTTGCCAGTTTCTTCCTCTCAAACAGAGCCTACATCATCTGGTATTCATTGGTGGCCTCTCACCCAAGTACTAAGCAAGGCTGACTCTGCTTAGCTTCCAAAGAATCTGGTGCTTTGAGGGTATTTAGGCCACCACATGCAGCAAAGCATATAGAATATAAAAACACAGCTCACTACAAGAGCTCCTCTGGCTGCCCGCTACTGGAGACAAGTAGGCAAGACAGGCTTCTGGTTAGCTAACCCCATGGCTCCCACATTCTGCACCCACCTGAGACACGATCAATGCTATACATTCTCTCCAGCTTTTTCCGGCGCCAGCCAGTCTCTCCCGCCTGGTGATGGTGGTGATGATGGTGGCGATGGTGATGCTCCAACTCAAAGGTGGGCTGAGAAGGCGTGGCCAACTGGACACAGCCAGGACACTCCTTGGACACCTGGCGGCTGCTTGTCCAGCTACCTTTGCAGTGCCTGCTGACGTTGTGGGAACTGCCCCCATTTTGTAGTGGCTGGCCCTGGGAGCAGTGCTCCGCCTCCTCTTCGCCCACTTCTTCTTCCTCCTCCTCCTGCCCAGCTCCCTTGATGACCACCAACTCCATGCTCTCACTCTGATGCTGAGAAAGCATGGGCCTTTCACCGGAGATGGTATAGACACGCGGCTTGGGGCCCTCCCCAATCAGCTTTTCCCCATGCTCTTCTGAAAAGCTCCTCTCAAACTTGCCATCGGAAATGAGCGATAGGCGGCGCTTGTTCTGGGTTGCCTGATGCATTTCTGGAGAGTCTTCCTGCCCAATGTAGGATTCCGCCAGCAAGTGATCTGAAACAAGGACCAGCAGCATTTCAGGACTTTAATACACCTGGGCATTGCGCACGTGCTAGGGAAAGGAAGGGGCATGACAGTAATCCAAACTTAGAAATCTTGGCCAAGATCCTGCATCAGAAACTACTTTACCGTGCTTTCACTGGTCACCACAATCTTTATGGTGAATCAAAGAGAGGTTACATGTGTAAAGATCAAAAGTTTCCAGAAGTTTTGAAAGGGGAGAAAAACCAGTTTGTTTGTTTTTCTGAGGAGGGGGGAAATTGCAATGTTTGAAAAATTGAAAAAAATGAACTATTATCCTCTACAGATTGAAAGTCATCTTGTTAATTTAGGAATATAAAAGGCATTGTGTATACAGTTGTCCCTTTACATTCACAAGGGTGAGGGGTGCAGGCCCTCCACAAAAATGGAAAAACTGCAAATATCTATAGGCTTCCAAACTATATTTAACACACACACACACACACACACACACACACACAGAGTAAGATCCACAAATTCAGCCCACAGCAGATTCAAACGTATAGTACCCAACACATTGAATCCACAGCAGGGAGAACCCCAGCTGACCGGTTCTGCCTTTGAGGTAGCAAGGTTCCTTCACACGGCAGAAACAGGCAGCTGCTGCTGCTTCCACTGCGGTCCATGCTATCTTTAACTGGAACTTACAAGCCTCACCTCATATTCACAATCTCTCCTGGGCTTGCAGACAGACCACAAACATAAGGCAAGACTTGTAACTCTTTATTAAAAATGGCAGCAACAGAAGCAGCAGCAAATAATCTGCAAACAGTTATATCTGCAACTATTAAACCAGTGAATGTGGAGGGTGAACTGTAATTTGTTTTGACATAATATATATAGTCCTCCCTTTCAGGTTTGACTTTTATGAATTTGATTATTCATGAAGCATGTGCTTACCTCTCCTTGCCCCCCCACACGTTTTCCTCCTACTCCCTTGCATTCCTCACCCCAGGCTTGCAAGGCTTGTGTTTAAAATGGATGTTTTTTCCTTTTGGGTGAGTAAAACCCTCCCCACTGCTGAAGGCATGTAATCTCTGCCATGTGGCTGCACATTTTGCTGTGTAATGGCTGCTGACCAGTCAGGTGCTCTCTTTGCTCCTACCTCTCCTTTCTCAAGATGACCACAGGAAGTGGCTAGAACACCAGAACACTGCTCTTCTCTGTCTGAGGGGAAAGTGCTGGTAAACCCTTTACATTTTTCTTTTTCATCCTCCCAGGAATACTGGAGCCAAAGGCAAAGGAATGGGAGTGGGGAGCCCCAGAGAAGAATCAGGGGGGTGGGGGAGTTATTTGTGGTTTTTCCACTTGAATGAGGGTTCTGCACTCTGAACTCTCACAAATGTGGAGGGGCTATCATACCATGTTTGATAGGTTAAAAGTATTATTTCTTCAGAAAATAGTTGCAAATTGAGTTTCCTTTTTTTCAAAGTTATTTTATATGTTATAAATAGATCTATAATGTCCTGAAATATAAGAAACCCACAAGCTATCAGTTACCTCTTTGGCTTTACCCATTTATGATGATCAGATGATATAAAAAAATAAAAACAAAAGATACCATTGCCAACAGTAAAACAAAACAAAAAAATCTTTCTTCTCCATGTTCCTACATAGTGCCAGGCAACTTAAAGCACATGTTCCCATTTAAAAAAAAGAAAAGGAAAGGAAAATAAGATCAGGAATTGCAGTGATATGAAATACTGTACATAGCTTTACCTAAAAGTCTACCTGCTACATAGTTTTCAGAAACAATGTACATCTTAAATATTTTATTATTTGAAATATATCCAAAATCCATAGTACATTTTCCCTATTTTCTTTCTACAAGGAAAAAAAATCTTCGGTGAAGAAAAAACAGGGAAAAAAATTCTGGACTCTGGGCCTTCACAATTGTCATTTTATTTATGTATTTTATTTATTACATTTATATGCCACCTTTCTCCCATTTATTTAAACTGCAACCACAAAGAAATCCACATTAAAAACACAGTGTTTTCAGACTTCCTCTTACCTGAGCCATTCTTGCCCTCCGGATGGTTTTGGGAAAGATAATCTCCAAAGGCCCTTGCCGCTCTTCATGCACCGAGATGGACCCAGAATGGTACAGCGAAAGAGAGAGAGAGAGAGGAAGGAAGGAAGGAGGGAGGGAGGGAGGGAGGGAGGGAGGGAGGAAAAGAAAAGAAAAGAAAAGAAAAGAAAAGAAAAGAAAAAAAAAGAAGAGAAGGATTAGCTATCACACTAACAAAATCCAGTTTTAATTAGGCAAGGAAGACTCAGAGGTGGTTTTGCCAGTTCCTTCCTCTGGCGTACAGTCCACAGTACTTGGTCTTCATTGGCGGTATCCTATCCAAGTATTAATCAGGGCAGACCCTGCTTAGCTTCCAAGATCAGACAGGATCTGGTGCCTTTTGGACAGTGATTCCCTAACTCTAGTCCTCTAGGTATTTTGAACTTCGACTCCCAGAAGTCCCAGCTGTCTTGGCCAATGATCAGAAATTCTGGTTGCTGAAGTCCAAAATACCTGGAAGACCAAAGTTTGGGAAACACTGCTTTGGGGTATTTAGGTGGCTGTCCTTTCTGTTCATCCCCTCTCCCTCTCTGTCTCTTTTTGCTTTAATTCTTACCATTTCTACCCATCCCAAAGAGTTGAAGCAAAAAGAGAGAGACAGAGAGAGAAAGAGAAGAAGAGAAGATGTAAAAGATCCATTTCCTCACATTCCATCTCTTCCGAAACATCTCCCCTTCTTCACATGTACACAAACACAGCAACCTGAAACTGCCAGAAGGATTACAATGGTGTGGAATACAGTCCTCCCTCTACATCTGCTGGCCTGACCTTTGCAAATTTAATTATTTGGGAGGTGCCCACTTGCTTCCTCCTCATTCTCCGTCACTATTTCCATCATTGTCACAAGCCTCACCTGCCCACCCACCAACATTTCACAGAGGAACAAACCAAGACATGTAGGGCCAAGCAACATCAGACTGTGGTCAAGATGGCAAAAGCTGTGAAAGAGGAAGACCATACACGCAAGGAGAGACTGTAGCATTTTGCTTTTGCTTGAGTTCTACTGGGAAGGGTGGGATGCCAATCTCTCCTCTCCTCCCTGTCCTGTTCAGCAAATGTTTTTGGACTTTGAATTCATTGTCCAGGAATGGAAGCAAGCTGAGGACAAAGGGAGAAACTGGGAGGAGAAGAGAGAAACTAGGATGACGGAGAATTAATTGGGACTGTCCCTGCCAAATAAGCTCAGTTGGAGGGTACATACTTTATTTTTATTTATTTAATTTATATCCCACCTTTCTCACAGTATAAGATTCAAGGAGGCTCTTAACTTCTCCCCTGCCCCATCTTAACACAATCTGTACACTCTCTGCAGACTGCAGGACCCATCTGTTTAGCACTTCACATATAGAACTGCTAATTCCCTAGACCAGTGGTTCTCAACCTGTGGGTCCCCAGATGTTCGTGGACTTCAGCTCCCAGAAGCCCTGAGCATTGACCATAGTGGCTGGGGCTTCTGGGAGCTGAAGTCCACGAACATCTGGGGACCCACAGGTTGAGAACCACTGCCCTAGACTGTGAACAAGACTCTTCACACAACTATATAAATATTTGTTTCTTTTCTTTTATTGATTATAACATTTTTTCTCTCACTCTTATATCCAAGAATCTCAGGTCAGTATACAAGCAAAATCAGTTTAGAACAGTTCAAAGTACTCAGAATTATTTTAAAAGCACAAAGTGAATTGAACCCTTAAAACAAGACAGCTTAAAAACCCCTGTAATACAAGGCAGAAGAAAAGGCCAAAAGAGGATTTGTTGGGGGCACAAAAAGCTTTTGTAAAAAAAAAAAAAAAAGGGCTTTGTTAACTGAGTATGCCTGTAATTGATTTTCAGAGTTGCTTTTTTTTGTTTTTGCAAAACAACCAAAAAAAGGAACCACACACAAGAATGGTCTATGGACCTTTGCAACAAACATACAGGCTTACCCTTAGGTGCTCAGTGGTTACTTCTTTCTCATCAGCTGTATTATAATGCATTTTGCATCAGAAAAATCTTTGGCCTTTGCAGATATTCTTTTAAATCATATCTGTGCAGCGTGACATATAAGGATCAATACAACTGGATCCTGCTTTTACCGCTGCAAAAAGACTTACCCACCAAGGTTGAAAACATGAACACCTACCATTTATTGTTCAACTAGCTATGCGTCCATGAGCTATGCATCCATGAGTACTTTATAGATAACCCCCTCCAAGAAAATGTGTTCTTGGAAATATGGTCAGCCTGGATTACTGTGTATGTGTATGCCACGGTCATAGCCTTCCACTTTCTTTTTCTTGTTTGCAATCATTAATTTAAAACACAATATAAAAAAAAAAAAGATATTCAAAATGTCCCCCCCAGGTTATCCCACTTGGCATCCTGCCAAGCAAATTGTTCCAACCATATGTTCTCTGTCTTTTAGCTGTGCCCTTTTGCTTCCCTTTCAGCTCCCGAATGACAGTGTTTGGTAGGCACCCTGCCAGCAGTGCCGTCAACAGAAGAGGCAAGTGAGAAGGCTCCCAGTGGTAGCCCGAGAACCCAGCACTTGACTCATCCAAGCCCCCTTCAGCTGTAGACCAGGCTCACCAAGAAAAACTCGTCCATGCGTACATGCACAGAGAGATTATGTTCTCTAGAAAGACAGCCATTATACAAACATTCCTCAACCCAGTGCAAAAAGCTAGCTCCTTCTTTAAGAAAAGAGATTCCACCTAAATATCAGGAAAAACTTTTTGACTGCACGAACTGTTCAACAGTGGCACTGGTTTGCCTCAGAGGGTTGTGGATTCTCTCTCTTTGGGGGGGGTCTTTAAAGAAAAATTGGATAAGCATCTCTTAGGAGCACTTTAGCTGGTGAAGGGTCAGGCTTCCAACTCAAAGAGTCTATCATTCCTGATTCCAGGCTAGCAGCTCCTTCCTTGCCTATAATCTACTCCTCTCTAATAATAGGGAACATAAAGCAACTAGATCAGTCAGGACGAAAAAGTCAAAACACAAATGTGTGAGCCTGCTTAATCTCAAATCCAACCACCAATCCACTGGGCTCAGTACAGTCTATTCTGACTTGGAGCAGCTTCTCAAGGTCTTAGACAGGAATCTGTCTTCTACAACATCTAGTAGCTAGAGCTTGGAAATGTTACTTTTTTTAGACTCCAAGTTCCAGTAACCCTCAGGCAACAGGATCACTACCAATGCTAGCTGGGAAGAGAGGTTTCCAAAAAGAAACATTTCCAAGTTCTGCTGCTACCTCATTCTTTTTAATCTAACGACTTGAACCTGGCCCTTCTATATGCAAAACACAATCTTCCACCACTGAGTTATGGTACTTGCACCCGGTGAGACTATGGGCCAACTCCCTACAACAAGACAAGGGAGCCTGTGGCCCTGCAGGTGATGCAGGATTATAATTATCATCCCTGACCAATGATAACAACAGCATGGCTGATGCCATCTGGAGTCCAAAATTATTTGGTGGAGCTGGGTTGCCTAGGTATGTCCCTTACTAGACATATTTTGGTGAGGAAGTGGAGGTGAATAAGGAAATAGTATAGGGAAAGAAGGAGCAATACAGGGATGGTTGTACTTTTAATCCAACACATCCTGAGGATACCAGTTTGGGTAAATTGGGAATAAGTTCCTTAGAGAGAAAGTTAGGCTGGATCACAAGCCCTAACTTTACTGTGCCAGTCACTTGGAAAATTTACTTTTTAGAGACTACACCTCCAGAATGTACCCACCACCATGGCTGGTAGAAGGGTTCTGGGAGCTATAGTCCTAAAAGTAACTTTTCCAGCCTTGACACTAACATATACCAGGAGGCCTGTTCCAAGCACCATAGAGCAAATGTACACGAAACACTTTGAATGCCCATTATTAGTCCTTGACCAAACATCCTGCAATGTCTCTTGCCGCAGCCATTTTCCTGGCACTCCTCCAAGTTTCCACTGGCCTCCTCTAAACACAGTTCTAACTCCCCTTCTAGTTCTGGAATAATGTCTCCTATTTGTCAGTTCCAAACAGATGTCTCCATGTTCCTCCTGTCTGATTGTGGTTGGGTTTTTTTTTTTGCCTGACCTTTTGTTTGTTTGTTTTCTTCCTATCTCAGCAAAGCTTCTGGCATGTACAAAGAAAGCCAGGGATGGCTCTACCATTAGGCAGAGTGAAGGAACTGTCCTAGGCTGCAGAAACTAGGAACGGCAGTGGCAATTTTGGTGAAAAGGGTGTTATAAATAAACATTATTACCTCCATCCCCTGGCATTCCCTCTGAGCCCCTTGGCTATGTGCCCCCACTGAAAGATAGCTGGCTTGCCCTAAGCCTATCACACTACCCTCCGTCTTCAAGTTAGTGGCAGATGCTATCTTTATGACAAAATTGATGGAAGATTTACCTGCCAGTTCAATTACAATTTTTAGACAAAAAAGCACAAGCATGTCTTTGACCTTTGGTTCTCACTGACAAATTTGATGAAAGATTTAACTGCCAGTCCAGTCAAGCTTTTGAACAGGTGCCATCTTGGTTGGTCGGTTGGTTTGGAGAGTTGACCAAAGATTTAACTACTGGTTCAGTCAAGTTTTGTATGCGAAATGGAGGAAATGTCATCTTGCTGCTTGGCTCAGGCTGCAAAAATAATCAGTGATCAAGTTCATAAAAGATTCCACTGCCAACCTAGTTAGCTTTGGTACATGAAGTGGAGGGGAGCCATCTTGCTTTTTTCCCCCTCAGATGGCAAAAATTCTCACTGACAGGATTGCCCAAAGATTAAACTTAGAGACCAGTTAGGTTTTGTACATGAAATGATGCGGGTTCAATCTTGACTTTTGCCTCAAAAGACAGAATTCTCGTAACAGAGTTGACCTTAATTGCTGGTCCAGTCAAATTCTGTATGTGAAATGGACAGGGTCCCATCTTGTTGCTTGGCTCAGGCTGCAAAAATTCTCAGTGACAAAGATGACGAAAGATTTAACTGCAATCCAGCCGCGTGGGGGAGCATCTTGCTTTTTACCCCCGCAGGTGGCAAAATCCCTAACTGACAGAGTTGACGAATGATTAAACTTAAGAGTTCAGTCAGCCTTTACACATGAAACGGAAAATGTGCCAAAATTTTCCTGTTGCCTCTGTGCAGATCGTTTAACGTGCATAAAAACACACATGCAAAAAGTGCCCTGCCAAAAGGCTGGCCATCTAAACATGAAAGCAAACAGCAGGAAAACGCATGCCAAGAGTAAAAGAGAAGACTGACTTACAACTCTTAAAAAAAAAAGGCATTTTATAGTGGTTCCAGTGACAGAAGACTGACTGATAACACTGTTGGACCTATAATTTTTTTTAACTTTTTCTTGCTGTAATTTGTTGAGGGGTGCGTGTGCCTTATTTGTATGTATTTTAAAATAAAATAAAAAAATTAAGCAACTCTGTCAGCATGCTCTTGCGGGGGAAAGAAATCCCTTTCGGTCAGCCAAGCTGGGAATCTTGCAGAAATCATGCCTCTCATTCCAGCTTGACCAAGCCATTAATCTGGCGTGGAAGACCTGTTTGGCAGAGCATTGTGGTTCAACCTTCTGGAAGAAGAAGAGGACAGCACAGCAGCCCTGTCTGCAGCAACACAATAACCAGTGCTGCTTACACAACAAAAGAGGTGACATGCTTTGCGTTGCCGCATCCGAGGGGAATGACAGGCAGCACACCAGAAGCCAAGTGAGGAGATGGGATATTCAAAGGATATCCAGTTTCTAACAGGCAAATGGCCATAACCTGATGTGGTTGCAAAGACTGAATGGGGCAGCTGGGGCAGCCTCCATCCACGCCAGCACCGTATCCCCTCTAGGAAAGACAAAAAACAAAGCTGGGAGCAGCTAAGAGCTGGTGGCCATCACGGCAGCCGAACAAGTGGGCGTTTTTGGCATACATTTCAACCTTCCTGCATCTGCAAAATTTTTACGACCCGCCTGTCATCATGCACACAGTGACACAGAGCCGTCAATGGCATGGCGAAGGATCTCTCTCTCAGCCAAGGAACAAGAAAGGGCTGCGTGATCTCTTATTCCCAGGAAAAGCGGGACAAAGCAACCTCCACAAAGGGTGAATTGGTACAGCAGAACACTCTCCACCCAGGGCAAGATGCAACACAGTTGCAGGAGTGGGACATTTACAGAAGCAAAATTGCATGAGAAAGAAGAAAGGGGACTACCTGTCATGCAATGATGTGTAAGAACCTGAAATTTAGATGCCATCACCCAAAATGTAAGATTACCGTGGCCCTGCCCTTCATTCTCCTGATTCTGTTACCTGCAAAGCTCTCCTGCTTTAAACGTATCTGCCGTTCCTTCATTTGAAACCCCTTAGACTCAGAACATCCTTGTAAGACAATGCTGATTCTGAATTCTTCTTCAAAACCCACTTTTCTTCTCCAAAATCCAGTGTTAAGCCTTTGACTTAACACAGCCTTTTCCTTGGATGAGATATGCAAACCTATCTTTTCTAACAGCCTCATCTATCTCTCTTCCGGGGGGGGGGGGTGACCTGTGGGCCTACAGCTCTTGTTGGACTGCAACATCCATCACCCCTGGCTTTCCCGCTAAGGCAACAAGATGTGGAATGCCACAAGTTGTCGTCCCATTTTACTCTTTCAACCAATTCTGCAGCATTCTGATTCTACAGGTACATGGATCATGTTACATATACAAACAAACAAAAACCACAACAAACCACCATCAAAAAAAAAAGATTCTAGAAACACACAGAAAGTGTTGCTTGTTCTAAGGTTGTGGCCATTTCCGCATTACACTCTTATTATTCCACTTTCAACATCCCATGGAATCCTGAGGTTTGCAGTTTAGGGAGGGGCCTCAAAGGCCATCCTCAAAGGCCCCTCCCTAAACTGGAAACCCCAGGATTCCACGGGATATCGAAAGTGGAATAACAGCACTATAACAGCTTAGTGCGGAAATAGCTTAGGAGTAGCTGGTGAGGCAAGCTTATTTGTTTTCCCCTCTTCATGCTTTTCTCCTGCTCATGGATGCTCATCAGCAGGGAATGCTTTTCACTGTGCCTGTTTTAGGTAGGCACACACAACTACAGAGCTAAAGCACAATCTCATTGTTTCTAGGTCAAACTTTACTGCATTGTTTACTGAAGGCACACCGCGGCAACCCATTATTGGACATCTACAGGTCCTTCCACACTACGCTGGAGTTTGCACTTTAGGGAGAGGCCTTAGAATTCTCAGCCAGAGAGCTCTTTGGCCTCAGAAAACTACAAACCCCAGAATACCACAGGAGGTTGAAAATGGAATAATAGCCCTATAACAGTGTAGTGTGGAAAGGCCCTATGTCTCTCCAGCCCTCCTTCACTATTCTCTCAAGGCTCATACTTGCTAATAAGTAATACGTAGTTTGTACTATCTGAAAATAAAAAAAAAGCCTTCTCCCAAAATACTACTAGGTATTAAGATTTCAAGCAGATATTTATTGCATTGTATTGTATTTATACCCTGCCTTTCCCCTGCTATGAACCCCAGAGTGGCTTATAACAAAGATAAAAACAAAATAAAGCTAAATTCAATCATAATAATAACAAAGTTGGAAGCAATTAAATAAAATATCATAAGAGAGGCTGACACTTGCAAAAAAAAAACACCAAACCCTTCCAGCTGGACAGAGGACAAAGAGAAAAAGAGTCCAGCACGCTCCCAGGTGCTTAAAAAGATTTTGCAAAACAGTGCTTCTTTGGCAGAGGCTTTGCTAAATGAGGTATGCCTGTGTTTGCAGCTCTGGGAACGGTGCAGCCTTTCAGATCCTGGATTCATTCCCATAAGCTATGAGTCATGATGGGAACTGTAGTCCAAGAACATTTAGAGGTTCCCTGCTTGCTTTAATGAACCAGGACTTACAGCACAACTGCAATCTGCACAACTCATTAATGACTCTCTATCATATTTTAAAACACTTTTCTTTGACTAAGTTAGAATCACAGCCATGCGGCAGGAACACCCAGCATGACATCTGAATGCACTGGGATGTCACAGCCCACACTTGCCCCAACCTTAAATGAATATAGATTGTTGGAATGTCCTGACTTTTATTTGCTGATTGAATGCCATTAAATTGAGAAATTAATCATGATGGAATGGCACAAAACAGTCTCCTTGATACACAGATTATCTCTAAACAATCCTAAGAGTCACATTTTCATCATCTTTCGAAGACGCTGTGGGAGTTAAAGAAAGAAAACACCTCCAGAGGGTCCCTGGCTGGCAAGGAAGACTTTGGATGACTCACCAGTATCAGAAAATGGAATCCTTTGCATGCTGTCTTAATTCATTTATGGAACTGGCCTTGCAGTACAAACAGAGCTTGCATGGATGACTTATTCAACATGGATACACATGCTTTCTCTCTGTTGCGCATGCAACAGTTCCACAGAGTTGGGAAAGACCCCAAGGGCCATCCAGTCCAGCTCCATTCTGCCACGCAGGAATATACCATACCAAACCACTCCTGGCAAATGGCATCCAGCTTCCGTTTTAAAACCTCCAAAAAAGGAGGCTCCAGCACGCTCCCAGGCAGCATATTCCACTGTCAAACCACTCTTATTGTCAGGAAGCTCCTCCTAATGTTTCAGGGGAATCTCTTTTCCTGTAGTTTGAAGCCATTGCTCCCCGTCCTAGTCTCTGGACCAACAGAAAACAGGCTTCCTCCATATGTCATCGTCTTAAATGTTTAAACACGCCTATCATGTTTTAACCTTCTCTTCTTCAAGCTAAACATATCCATCTTCCTAAGCCACTTTCCAGGTCTTTTACCATTTTGGCTGCCTTCCTCTGGACACTGTTGCTACAAGTTTATTCAGAGCGAAGCCAAGGAACACTGTGCCTTTCCACAATGTTAGCTGGCAGACCCTCGATCAGCAAGGTGCATAGACTCCTTGCCAGCTACCTTTGCCTTTGCAACTGCCGGCAATTTCAAGACACTGTATTTCCCAGGGCTGGGACTTTGAGACTCACATTTCTTTCAGTTTAAACTCATTGCAGCAGATTTTGGTTCCCCACAAAGCTGAGGGAACTAACCCAGTTTTACCTGTCTGTGGGGTCAGAGCTGAGAAATTGAACTAGTCATTTCCTTCTTTCCCCAGTATGTTGGAACATGAGTTCTAAATATTTGCTATCACTATTCTTGAGGTTTAATATTTGCGATCAGTATTCTTGAGGTTTCAAAAATGAACTTGGGACTTCAGCCTCCTGAATCCAAAACATGTGCCCTTCTACTGATCTTGGTAGACCGTGCTTCTTGATTCTATCTGAGTGGGGACACAGTGGATGCAATTATTCAATAATAAAGAAAAATGTTCAGAGGTGTTCAAACTATTTCTGATTAAGAATGCACAAATATAGGATAGAGGATACATGGCTGGATAACAGTACGTGTGAAAGGGATCTAGGGAGTCTTGGTGGATCACAAGCTGAACGTGAGCCAACAGTGTGATGCGGCAGCCAAGGAAGCCAGCGTGATTCTTGGTTGCATCAATAGGAGTATGGTATCTAGATCAAGGGAGGTCATGGTACCACTCTATTCTGCATTGGTTAGTCCTCATTTGGAATACCGTGTCCAGTTCTGGGCACCTCAATTCAAGAAGGATATGGACAAGCTGGAACGTGTCCAGAGGAGGGCGACCAAAATGGTGGAGATTCAGGAAGCCATGAAGCGCTATGAGGAGCAGCTTAGGGAGCTGGGTATGTTTAGTCTGCGGAAGAAGGTTAAGAGGGGACATGATAGCCATGTTTAAATACCTGAAGGGATGTCATGTTGAGGAGGGAGTGGGTTTGTTTTCCTCTGCTCCAGAGACTAGGACAAAGAGCAATGGATTCAAGCGGCAGGAAAGGAGATTCCACCTGGACCTCAGGAAGAACTTCCTGATGGTCAGAGCTGTCCGGCAGTGGAATCTGCTGCCCCCATGGAGTGCGGTGGAGTCTCCTTCCTTGGAGGTTTTTAAGCAGAGGCTGGATGGCCATCTGTTGGGAGTGCTTTGATGGGTGTTCCTGCATAGCAGGGGGTTGGATTGTGTGGCCCCTGGGGTCTCTTCCAACTCTATGATTCTATGATTCTAAGAATTCTCCAGCCTTGATTTATCAAGTGGTCTTTGGTACCACTTACTAACATACTTCAATATCGGACTAGATCAGTGTCCTCTGGGAGTAGCAATGCTGAACATTATTTTTAAAAGTTAACACTTTGGCAATATTTTTTTTGACATTCAATACATTATTTCAACATATTTATCTAAAGAAAGCCCTTTAAAAGAACAAAATGGATAAAAACCACCTCAAATCACTCCCTCAAGACAATATTTTGGAAAAAGTAACAAGCTCTTGTCTAGTAAAATGTAGCCAACTGCTAAATATTTCCCACAAAGGGGACTTTATATGAGTATTGTTCCTCCCTCCATTTCCACATCAACCCCAGAAAAACTCGCAAGAGGTTCATCTTAGGGCTGCCACAAGTCAGAAATGACCTGAAGGCACACGTCATCAGCAACAAAGTGGGGGTAGTTACACATCTCGCAGGTATGCGTGAGAAATGAGAATTATATCAGTAACAAAAATTGCCCTGCTTAAAATGTTTTCCAAGATTCTACAACAGTCTACATTTTGTAAGTTTACAAATCAAGGGCTGTGTTTCAGAAACACAATGAAACTCTGTTAGTGAATTATGAAAGTGTACAACAGCTACTGATTGAAATGATCCAAACCACTTTGCTTCCTATAGCAATACAGTGAATCCAAACCTTGTGGTTCCTCATATCCACAAACTTACACGCATGCTCCCAGTTCAGATCTTCAGCTTGTAAATTCCCACAACTCCTGACAATCCAGGGCTGCAGGAAATTCATTCCAAAAGCCCATCTATCTTCAAGCAGCAAAAACCTCCATCATTGAGAGAGGTGCCTCCATTTAGAGATATAGCCCCTCCAAACTGGCGTTGCAATTTAGTTGTTTACAAGGATCTAGGCCAAGATGAAAGCTGCACCGAACTTTAATTAACTGTCTCGGGAAGCCCTGGGCCAGGTCAGCTGGGATTGAAATTGAGAGTGCTGTGAATCCCTGGAGAGATGGGACTGTGGTTCTCAGCATCTCTAGCAGTGGGTAGTTTACCCTCTAGTTTTGGAAACATTTTTGACAGTGCTTGAATCAAGAAAGAACAGTTCATAGAAGAGATTTCAGACCCCAGCACTGTGTCCACAATGTGCATTAATCCAGCCATAGTCTTTTAGCTCAATATTACACTATTAAATTATGTGCCATGTAGAACCACAGCCTCTTCACATCTTTTGTCAAAAAGCAGAGTACAGCAATGTTAAAACAGTATTTAAGTTGACACTTTGGCACTATGTTTTTTTAAAGAATTAACACATTGTTACCCATTTTTTTAAAGAAAACCCTTCCAAAGAGAAAAATGGCTGCAAATCCCCCCCCCAAATCACTTCCTCAAAGCAATACTTTAGAAACAAGTACAGGTGGTCCCCACTTTTTCGACAGGTTAGGGGCCAGAGCATCATCAGAAACCAGAAACCAAAATGTGGAACTCACTTTTTTTAACTTGAATATGCTGAAAAGCACTTCTGTGCCTATCACAGAAATGCACGGACGATCATGGAAACATGGCAAAACAGGTCAAAAGAGCTGACCGTGCATCAAATGCATGAGTTCTGGTTATAATGAAAAGGATCAAAAGAGCAGATTTCAAAAAGCAGACCACTGAAAAGCAGGGAATGCCTGTAAACAACTCTTGTTCAGTAAAAATGTAAAATGCAACCCCCTGCTACAGTATTTTCCACAAAGGGAACTTTATATGAGTCTCTCTCTTTCTTTTTCTCACCCTCTGCTGTAAAGTGGGGACAGTACTATCATATCTTTTAGGCCTCCTTGAGAGATGAAAGAGATGTAAGTATTGCCTGTGATTAAAAATGGGAAGCACTCCAATGTGCCTCTGTGCCCCTTGCACATTAGTTCCCACTGCACAGTGGGCCACAGCACATCGGTCACTCCACCATTGCCCAACAGATGCTCATATGTTGTAACATCACGGCTGCCCCAGATGAATACGGACATTGCAAAGTAATCAGTTCAATTTTATGCACGCATAAGGCTGTCTCAAGACATAACTCCCAAGCAGACACCAGACATCCTGTATGAGGCTTAGCAACATCTGCTCCTGCAAATGCTGCTGGACTGTAACTCCCATCATCCCTACAACTGGCTACGCTGCCTAAAAGGTGATGGGATGTCCAGCACAACCACACTTGTACAATCGCACATTTCCTACCTCTTCTATATAAAACTGTCACAGAACAGGTCAACATCCCCCCAAATAAACTACACGGCCATCATGCCGGGATGATGTGAGTTGTCATCTGGAGATATCTAGGGGATGCCAAATGTGTTGAACCTACAAATGTGGAGGTCCAACTGTAGTATAAAAAGAATGAGATAGTCACTATACCCTGATTCCTTAGCAATGTTCTTGGGCTCCATTACCGCTTAACACTTTCTTCACACACTGTTATTCACTTAAGGATAACAGAGCCCAACCGTAGCTCTCTGTAGACCCAGAATTAGATTGCCCATCGAGGGATGCTCTGGGTAAAATTTATTTGGGGGCCGAATTCCACCACTGCCTGTGATGAACTGCTGGATGTCATCGTGAAAGTGCTGGAATATTTCTCTTTGGTGCCTCTGCCACATCATTTACCACCAACAAAGTTACCTTGTGGTAGTAACATGCGTCAGAGTTGGGAAGGCTTTGAACTACCTTCAGGTCTGGAATAAGACCAACATCTATCAGTAGATCCTTAGAGAAAACGCTCTATTTGTGGTGCCACGAAACAGTGCAGCCCACAGGACTGCTATGCACAGCAGGGCTTTATCAGCAGTGGCACCTTCTGATTTCTATCAGAAATCCTGTCATCCTCTCCAACCCGACACTGACACAAGATGGGTTGTTACTCCTGTTTTCTTTGTTTCTTTCTTTTTTTTTAATTTTAGGCATTAATCAAAAACATTACTTTATTTGTAAAGGCATTCAGGAAATAAGAAAACGTTTCATTTGTCTTGGCTCTTTCTTTGTATTGTTTGGATTATATTTTAGTAGATACCTGTAACACAGCCAGCATGGTGTGGGGGTTTGAATGTTGGAGCAGTTCTCTGGAAGAAGCTAGAGCGCTGAAAACACACTCATCACTGGGAATATCTGTGTTGCTGTTTCCTGTGTTGCTGAACACTGGAAACACCAGAGTTCAAATCTCCGCTTGCCCATGGAAACCACTGCATGCCCTTGGGCAAGTCCACTCTCTCAGCCTCAGAGGAAGGCAACGACAAACCCCCTCTGAACAAACCTTGCCAAGAGAAGTCCAAGACAGGTTCCCCTTAGGGTTGCTGTAAGTCAAAAATAACTTGAAGGCACAAAAACAATAAGGATACTTGCAATTTATGATCTCCCATATTTGTAACTTTCCCGTACTTGTAATTTTAGATATGCGTAATGTATGGTTTCAGATTTGTGATTTTAAATATTTGTGAAGTATCATTTTAACAGTGTATTTTTATGTAGAATTATGTAAAGCTGTTAACTGTCCTGAGTTCTTATAAGTAAAGGCTGGATAAAAATTGAAATAAATGTAGTTAAAAAAATACAGAAAAGAACCAGCTTTAAAAAGGGGAGAAATATTCCAAAAAGAAAGAGGAGGAGGAGGAGGAGGAAGAAGGTGGGAAGGAATGAGAAAAGGAGGAAGGAAAGAAAGAAAGAATCTCTCAGTAGCCTTTAAAAGAGCTGCAATAGTTTATTTCCCAAGACAGGTTGGCCGCTGCAATTTAGAACACCATGTAAACAGACTTCTTGCGGGTGGGATCACAAGGAGCCCAATTCAACTCTTGTTTCTTTAGCTAAGGTAGTTTTTCCTAACCTACAGCTTCTCCCCAAGTGTGTTGAATGACCACTCTCATCATCCCCAGCAAACACAGAAACTGGGGTTGGAGTGTGGTAAGCTCTTAATACCGAGTGTAGGCAAGGCACCTGCCTCCTTAGGTTGCTGACCTCTCAGGTGGACAGAGGAGCTGTGAGGAAGGCAGGCCAATTCTGCTGAAAACTGACTTGTGATATTTTAAAGTCCTGCCTTCCTTCCACCGTGGACAGCTAGGGCCCACAGGTCCCTTTCCGGCACGGCCCACACCCAGACCTGCTTAGCTGCTGGAATGGAATTGTCTCGTAAGTCATCAAGCAAGCTTATCTACCCCCTGCATTTTGCACTTGGAGCAGCTTAGCAAAAACACATCTGACCCAGTCAGAAAAATACACCATTTCAATTCAACATTGTTAAATGATTAATTCCCAGGCTTTTTCAAACCACGTGCCAGGAGAATGAGGAAGATTCCTTTAGTTACGACAGAGAGCCAGCCCTATTATGAGGCTGAGTGAGGTGGTGTCCTCAGGCAGCAAGAGGTGGGAGGTGGCAGCAACATGCTGGAGGAAAAAGCTGTGTATAAAGCAGCTTGCCTGGAGTCCTCTAAGTTGGCCTGCAACCCTGGGAGTTGCTGTGTTCTTGCCAAAGACTGTAATTCAATCCTTCCCTCCCCCATACAATTGGCTTTTGTACATGGAATGGGAAGGAGTCACTCCACAGTGCTTGGCTTCAGACAGCCAAAAGCCTTGGGCCACCCTGGGCCTTTATTCTGGACAAACAGTGAAGAAAGCCAACAGGAAGAAAATTGAAATGTGGGGTTGATAGAAAGACAAACAAAAGAGCGTGAGGGCAAATCAAGCCTGAACTCTCACTAGAAGCAGAGATGACTGAGCTAAGACTGTCATGCTTTGGATATATCATAAGACAACACAAGTCACTAGCAAAGGCAATAATGCCCAATAAACTGGAAGGCAGTAGAGTGAGACCGCATTATAGGTGGATGAATTCATTCAGGGAAACCATGGCTGCCCCTAGTTAGGAAGACATGAGCCGTGCAGTTCATAACCAGAGATGTTAGACATCTCTCATTTATAAGGTTGCCATAAGTTGAAGTCAACTTGAATGGCACACAGCGAAAAAGAAATAGATGGCCCTTCAGTTCTGCTGGATTTCAACTTCTGACAGCCCTAGCCAGCACAGCCAAAGTTAAAGAATTATGGGAGTTGCAGTCCAACAATGTCAAGAGTGGCACACGTTAAAACTCTCATCAGCTGAATGTGCAATTGGGTATGCTCTTTTTAGTATGCATTCTATATTTTAAGTGTTTTACTTGTTTTAATAAATTTTAATTGCTTTTAACTCCCTCCCAAGGGAGGTTTGACCTGCCCCCTCTCCAACGCCTTTTCATGAGTAGGGGAGTGTGAGTTGAGTGGGGGGGGCGGTTTTTCTATTAGCTTAGAAAAGGGAAGACTGAGAGGTGACACAATGTTGTTGCTGCATGCTTTCAAGTCATTTCGGAATTATGGTGACCCCAAGGCAAATTTATCATGGAGTTTTCTGGGGTTGAGAGGATGTGATAAGCCCAAGGTCATCCATGGGTTTCCATGGCCAAGCAGGGGATTGACCTCTGATCCCCCTTGACCAACACTCAAAGCACTACACCATGCTGGCTCTCAATAGCTGTCAAGAAATATCTAAAAGAACATCCTGTAGATCATGGAGTGAGTTTGTTATCTGCTGCTCCTGAGAGTAGAAAATGAACCAATCGGTTCAATTAACAAGAAAAGAAGCTATCCCACCTAAACATCAGGAAGACCTTCTTGGCTGTAAGAGCTGTTCAGCAGTGGAATAGACCACCTTGGAGGAGGATGGCCTCTCCTTTAGAGGTCTTTGAACAGAAGATGGATGGCAATCTCTTAGAGGTGTTTTAATGGTGAGCTCCTGCATAACAAGGAGCTTGGATATGCTGGCCTTTGTGTTCCTTTCCAGTTCTACGATCTTGGACTTGTGACCATTATATGAACCACAGCCTTCAGGAGAACCTGTTAGGAACAGCCATGCTCAAAACCACATCTGAGTGTTCCTTGCCTGAGAAACGCCTATGAAATCCATGGGTTCACCATGAGTTGACAGGTGACTTGCAGACACACACACACACATACACAGGCCCTATTTAACAGTCCAAGGCTACTCTCAACAACAGCGTAGCCCCCGCCTCCTGCTTTCAAAACTATCAGTCCAGAGAAAGGAAATAATTGCAACCCATTTCTCAGATACAAGGCTCTGCAGAGTCGTTCAGATCAAACTGTTTCACGAAACCAGCTCCTGTCTTCCCCTCACTTTAAAGCACAGACTCTGGGCTCAAAGTTGTAACGGTGGGCAGGGGACTAGTCTCATTCTCCCCTCCTATTTTATACCACCTAATCAAATCCAAACAACTGCCATGATCAAAACCAAGCCTCGGTGTACATTTCCCTGTGCTAAGAAACAGGCCTTAATGCCGCAACGTGTGTCGAATTCAGCACATAGTTCTTGGAACACTAGAACTCCAGTTTCCACTGGAAACAAAGCACCTAGCTCTCATTGTTCCAAGGACTGCCTTGCACAGGCAACAGGCAGCACACAATGAAACCCCAGAAGCTTCAACAAGGAAAAGGGAGATGGCGCACCTAGAACGGGAGACATTTCCAAAACTCAGCATCTCCAAGTCCGATACATTCAGCACCTCATCTGCTAATTGGGAGTGATTTCTATAACTTGTTACAGAGAAGGAAAAAGAGCTCTGATCTATTTCCAAACAGCCCCACTTTTCTGAGGTTTCAGTAGGTACCCATGATTTTGCAAGCCTGTCTTCAGAACAATGAGGACTAAAAACTCTGTTAGCAAAGGAAACCTATTATTCTTGTTGTTAATTTTAATCAAACCCAACGTTCTTCCCCTAGATTAGGACTCAAGCCAGCTTAAAAAATTAAAATGATTACAACATTGCTAGAGTCAGAAAAAGTCAACATCAATATAAAACTCCGCAGACACGATTACTAGCAATTCCAGTAAAATAGCTTTAGTTGGATCTCCAATGGTAATTGTTTTTTTCTCTTTTCTTATTTTCTCTCTTTATTACACTTTGGCCATTTCTGCACAAGACTATCATAGTGCTATTATTCCACTTTCAACATCCTATGGAATTGCAGTTTAGTGAGGGGCCTTTGAGGATTCCATGGGATGTTGAAAGTGCAATAATAGCAGTGTAACAGTGCTGTGCGGAAATGCCTCTGGTTCAGGAGGTCAGAGCCCTTTTGTGGTTCAATCAGTTGGCATTTGTTAGTTAGCAAGTTAGTGTTTTAGAGATGTTGGTGTTCACTGTTTTTAGTTCAGTTTTAGTACTGCGTTTTAATTTTAGTCCATGTTAAAAATGTCAGTTTGCGTTTCTGTTGTTTTGTATTAAAATAAATATATATAAAGAAGAAAAATACAATTCCGTTAGCAACATTAAAACAATTTAAAACATGCACTGATGAAGGACAAGCAATTACAACAGAGTCCAATGTGAAACAATAGCACCCTCTCTTTTTTCCCCCCAAAAAAGCCTTTTCCTTAAAATCCTTCAGCTCGAAAAGCCTCTTCGCCTGCGATTGGAGCCTGGGGGCAACGGCCCTCTCTCACGTCCCCACCAACCATACGTGTGAAGAATTGGAGGACTCCAATTCCCACCAAGTTCTCAGTGCCCTGAGAATTCCACACCACGTCCCAAATTCCACGCTAGATCTAAGCTGGTGAACGCACAGTGCTGTGCTGACATCTAAAGACACCTGCGCTCGGTCTTCATTCACAAGGGAGAGGCGTATTTTTGTGAACGATCAACATCGTATGTGGACAGGACATCCAAAGCATCCAAAACACATGAAAATGAGCAGGAATTCCAGGGCTGCCTTGTCCAGTCCTTTGTAGCAAAGTTCCTATGCTTCAACTCACCGTTTCCAAACCACAAATCTAACTAGTGCTCTTGGAAATCTCTTCCACTTAAACCTTCTGGCAGTCACAGAAGATTTTCTGGTCTCAGCTGTTATTCCTTCTTGCACTCTTCTCCTCCTCAAAACACCGCAAGCAAAAAAAGGAACCACGCTAAAATTCTCTCGCACAAGAAACAAATGTCTTCTGAAATGGCTTCAGCCTTCCCAGAAAGTCAACCCTTACATTTTCAGTCTCCTCTGCAGTTTCTGCACTTCTCTTCACTTTTGCGCCACCCAGAAACTGAGTTCAGCCTCACCCGCTCGTCCGGATGGAGGGCGCAGAGGCTGTGCGAGGTGCGGATGAAGTGCCCAACGGAGCTGAGAGTCAAGGACACCCCAGCACCTGCCCGCCCAAGCCAGCACCTCCTTTTCTGGGCCAGCAAGGTGTGCCGTGAGCTCCCGGCAGGTGGGCTGTTCCGAAGTCTGGGACTAAGGGGCGACGAAGCATCCCCCTTCTTGCCAGGGGTCCCAGGGCAGCCTTTCCACAGCTCTCAGGGAGGTCATTATCCGTTTCGCCTGCTTGCCTGCACGCTTTTAACAGCCAAAAAGCCAAAATGCAGTGAACAATAATGCCACCAACTAACATGGCTCCCACGAAGACCGCGACAACACCCTGAAGGGGGCATTATTAAACCGCTCAAAGCATCAAAAGGTAGAGACCGAGGAAAAGAGAGAAGATGCACGGGTCTGTTAAGGAAATCCGCACACTCCAGCACTTCCGATGGGTCGTTCCTCGGAGGGCTCAGCTACACCGCGGCCCCCCGCCCCGCCCCGCCCCACCCCGGCGCCCGGTCCTTTGGGGAGCCCCGCAGCGGAGACTTCAGGGGATTCAAGCGCCCCCAGCCCCGTCGGCGCAGCGCCACGCCAGACCCAGGCCCGCCCGAAAGGACCGGTGCAGGCACTGACGGGGGCCGCCAAGGCCCGGGGGCTCTCCCTGGAACTCGGCCGGGACCGGTTTGAGCCCCCCGCCCGCCCGCCGGCCTAACAATACAGAGAAGGAGCGGAGCGGGGCCCGTCCCGCACAGCCGCGGAGGCCCAGCGCCCGGGGGCGGCGAGGGGGCGGGGGCCGCGGCTCTGCCCCTCCCGCGGCGGCCCCGGCCCGGCTCCTCGGTCTGCGGGTCGGCGGGAGCGGGTCCCCTCGGGCGCCCTCCTCCCGGCGCCGGGCGCCACGAGGCCCTCCCCCGCAACGCGGCCCCGGGGCTAAGCGGCGCGCCTCGCCGCGCGGAGGCGAGGCGAGGCGAGGCGGATGAGGAGGCGCCCGCGCGCGCGCAGAGAGAGAGCGAGCGAGAGAGACCCCCTGCCCCACATGCGTCCCCCCGCCCGCCGCCCCTCACCGGACTTTGGCCGCCACCGACGCCACGGCCTCGCTGCGGAGCGAGCGGCGCTTGGACACGGCCGTGCCCATGGTCGTCGTCGCCGCCGCCGCCGGGCCGGGGGCTTCATGGCCGCCACGCCGCCGCGTCTTCCGCAGCGCCGCCGCCGCCGCCGCCGCCCATGCCGCCCATCCCGCGCCGGGGCCAGGCTGCGCTCGCCGCCGCCGCCGCCGCCGCCGCCCCTGCTCCTCCTGCTCCCGCCCCCCGCGCCCGGTGGAGCGCCGCCCCCTCCCGCGAGTGGCGCTGGCGCGAGGGCGGGGCGGGGCCGTAGGTGGGGCGCCCCGCCCCTCCCCGCCCCTTCCGTCCCCTCCCCGCCCCGCCCCGCCCCGGCCGCGTCCGCGCGAGGGGAGCGAGCGCCTCTGAGCGGGTGCAGAGTGCCCGCTCGTCTCGCCGCCGGCGCGGCGGGGGTTTCCTCGCTCCAGAGCAGGGGCCGGGGGGCAGGCGGCGGCCAGAGGGGAAAAGACCGCCGTGCCTCGGAGCGCGTGCAGAGCGCATTCCCCTTGCTCGGGCCAGTCTGGCCGGGGGGAGGCCGGGGAACGGGGGGATACGTGGAAACGGGGAGGCGAAGTCAGTCTCCCGACCTGAAATGGGAGACTCGGGAGCCCCTTTTGCCGGTCAGCAACACGGGGGGGGGGCTTTCGTCACTTGTAACGATGCCCAAAGATCAGAAAGCAGCCCCCCCACTTGGGACCTGGTTTGGACTAAAGGCCCGCCTTGCGTGCCTTCAGCTTTCCCCTCAAGGGATTTCCTGCAGGGAATACTCAGAGGTCGCTTTGTCCCTTCCCTTCGCTGCCATATAGCCTACAGCACCTCTTGTGCGTTGGTGGTCTCCCCTCCAAGTACTAGCCAGGGCTGACCCTGCTTAGCTTCCGAGATCAGTGCCTTCAGGGTATTTAGGCTTGGAAGTAGCCATTCTGCTGTTTCCCTACAGAAGGTGCTGCTCTCTGAGCTGTTGCAAGGAGGGGAGTGGAGCCGCTTCTGGGGGCTTCTGCAGAACACCCTGGTAACATGGGGGGGTCTCTAACAGAGAAGATGCTCATTAATGGAAGAGGGGTGTCTGTGAAAGTCTGACACAGGACTTTTATTTGCATTTGTTTCCATTTCCAGTCATCCCCAATCATGCTTGCTGGGGATGATGGAAGCCATCAATTGACACATGTGGATGATGCTGGTCTGGGACAGGACCAGCCTCAGAAGAAGACAACAGCATTCCCCCTTTGAGTTGTTGTTTTAAACCACATGTGTCGGACACAAGGCAGGCCATTTCATGTGGCCCTTGCACCTCTCCTGCAGCTGTCTGGGGAGCCCACTCCCCACATTGCAGGCCCCCGGCTGCCGGTATTCTGAAGAAGGGCCCAGCAGCCAGTGCTTGCAATCTACTTCTACTTCTGATTGCTCCTCAGTCCAACTCGCGCGAGCCATGAGAGCAGGTACAGAGAGGGGCAAGGGGGAAGGAAGGGGCATGGAAGAGGGGCTCAGAAAGAGGCACAGAGAGGGTCTTGGGGGCTGAAGGAGGCACAGAGAGGGTCTCAAAAAGTCAGACAAAGTTAATGCAATAAACAGTGCTTGTCTGATGATAAAAGAAAATATAACCTTTTGTTTTCAAAACTCATTTTTCAATAAATTGTACAATAGTTGTACACCTGAATATCTGCTAGCCATTCCTTTTCCTAGACTTCTGGTTTCAGAGCTAGTTACTTCTAAAACCAGCAGTAATCAAATGCAGAGGCAATGATTTCATGTGATAAAAGAGTAGATACATTTAGACAGTCTTACAGATACAGTTGCCTTTGAGGGCAACCGTAATGCTGATGCAGCCCAAGGTGAAATGGAGTTTGACACCCCTGCTTTAAACTTTTAACTGTTCTTTTTAATATGTACTGAAAGGGGTCATAGAATCATAGAATCCTAGGGCTGGAAGAGACCCCCGGGGCCATCCAGTCCAACCCTATCCTGCCATGCAGGAACCCACATCAAAGCATTCCCAAGAAATGGCCATCCAGCCTCTGTTTAAAAACTTCCAAAGAAGGAGAGTCCACCACACTCCCAGGCAGCATCTTCCACTGCCGGACAGCCCTGGCCGTCAGGAAGTTCTTCCTGAGGTTCAGGTGGAATCTCCTTTCCTGCAGCTTGAATCCATTGCTCCTTGTCCTGGTCTCTGGAGCTGCGGAAAACACGGTCATGTTAACAAACTCACTCTTTGGGAATGGATCCTCCATAGCAGTGGCTAGGTGGCATCCCAAAGTTTCCATAAGTACAGGGGGAAAAAATAGGGGAAAAAAATAGCCAAGCAGGTAGATGTGGACTGAATGTTTGGGGACAGAGTTTGGCAGTGTTACTTTTTTGGATTACACCTCCTAGGGGAGGGGAATGTGGAATCTGGAACCCCACACAGAAGCATTTCGTGCTGCGACATTTTATGTGCATCAAAGAAAGCCTACACTTGGCCCGCCAGCCAAGGGCTGTGGCCATTTGTCGTCCTTGTGCCATGTTCTCTTCTGCAGCAAATTACCAGTAATTCAGAGTTCATTGTGCCTCCAGGGCAAGCACCAGCTCTGTCGAAAGGGTAACCGAGACGGACTGCCTGGCAGAAATCTTAAGCGAGAAAGAGTGGCGTGTTCCACGTCAGGCGTGACGGAGACGGAGCTCGGCTGACCGTCACTCACGTTGCAAATGGGTCTCACGAGGGCCACAAACACCCCTGAGAGCCTGGAGGGCAGATCCATTATGAGCCCAGCCTAATGTCCCGGTGGCTTTGCTTCAGCTGTCGCACTTTGGTGTCCTCTATTACAGAATTTTGTATCGTTCGCTGCATGAGCCCAAGGGGACAGGACGGAGCTCTTGCAGCTCAGCTCTTTTGCTACCTTGGATTACTGCGTATTGTTCCTTTCTTGGTATATTCGGCATACAAAGCAAAACTAAGGAATCGCAACAACAACAGCAAAAACTCGAAAGAAATACAGAATATCTCAGTTAACACAGCCTCTGACAGCAAAGTTATTTTTTACAAAGCCTTTTTACATCCATCAAGGCCCTCATTTTCCTTTTCATCCTCTGTCCAGTGGAAGTTTTTTTTTTCACAGCATCAGCACCGAGAAGATGACGGAGGGCTGAAGAACATGGCCATTTCCGCACTGGACTGTTACAGCGCTATTATTCCCCTTGCAACATCCTATGGAGTCCTGGGGTTTGCAGTTTCAGGAGGGGCCAGTCGGCCCCTCCCGAAACTGCAAACCCCAGGATCCATAGGATGTTGCAAGGGGAATGATAGCGCTGTAACAGTCCAGTGCGGAAATGGCCATAGTCTTGTGTCGTCCGGCTTCAGTAATATGTTTGTGGCAAACCATGCAATAAAAACTTGTGCTGGCAAAGGATGGGGTTCTGCTCTAGCCGATCTTATGACTACAGCGTGCGCCTGCCTACAACGGGCAAGGACAACAGCGGACACTTTCAGCATCACTTACCAAACATGCAGCGAAGAACAAAACAGAGAGAAAGGTGGAGAGCAGGGAAGCCTGCTCCATCAGCCCCCTCCAGCATGTTTTAAAAAGCAAAATGGGAATCATAAGGAAAGTGGAGGCTGGTGAAAGAGAAAGCCATTTTGGAAGAAGCCTGCAAGTGGCCGTTCGTTGTTGTCAGAATCATAGAATCCTAGAGTTGGAAGAGACCCCCAGGGCCGTTGAGTCCAACCCCCTGCTATGCAGGAACACCCAACAAAGCACTCTCAACAGATGGCCATCCAGCCTCTGCTCAAAAACCTCCAAAGGAGGAGACTCCACCACACTCCATTGAGGCAGCAGATTCCACTGCCGGACAGCTCTGACCGTCAGGAAGTTCTTCCTGAGGTTCAAGTGGAATCTCCTTTCAAGCAGCTTGAATCCATTGTTGGGTGCCTTTGAGTTGTCTCTGACTTACGGCAGCACTATTACAGGGTTTTCTTGGCATGTTTTGTTCAGAGGTGGATTGCCTTTGCCTTCCTCTGAGGCTGAGAAAGTGTGAGTTGGCCAAGGCCACTTAGCGGGTTTTTATGGCCAAGCAGAATTTGAACCCTGGTCTCCACAGTCTTGGTCCAGTGCTCAAACCATTACACACTGGCTCCCCAAGAGTGGCCTCTAGAAGAATCAAAATGTGTTACATTTACTTATGCAAGACTTACCCTGATGTAGTGGTTTCATTTCACGTGTGTTAGTTTCAAATAAAAAGTTTCTTGAAACAGGCTAGACTTCTCTTCTGTGGTATCCCTGTTGTTTCCATGTTATTCCTGCCTCCCTTACCAAATTTTGTTAAAGAAGTCATGCTCAGGAGCTTATGGAATGAAACTACAAACCCTGGGATTCCATAGGATGTTGCAAGGGGACATGATAGTCATGTTTAAATATTTGAAGGGATGCCATGTAGAGGAAGGAGAGGGCTTGTTTTCTGCTGCTCCAGAGACCAGGACAAGGAGCAATGGATTCAAGCTGCAGGAAAGGAGATTCCACCTGAACCTCAGGAAGAACTTCCTGACGGTCAGGGCTGTCCGGCGGTGGAATCTGCTGCCTTGGAGTGTGGTGGAGTCTCCTTCCTTGGAGGTTTTTAAGCAGAGGCTGGATGGCCATCTGTTAGGAGTGCCTTGATGGGTGTTCCTGCATGGCAGGGGGTTGGACTGGATGGCCCCTGGGGGCTCCTCCAACTCTATATTTCTATGATTCTATGATTCTATAGTTGAGTGCCTACAGAGGTAAAAACAAGCACTTCTTTGGACTACAACTGCCAGGAGGACTATAGTCCTCGGAATCATGCTAGCAGGAGGATTATGGGAGCTGTGGCCCAAGAGGGTGCCAGAGAATCAGTCTACTCTCGAGGAAGCCATCTGGCTTGCCTACAGGGAAGATCTCTTGTTTGCCTTCTCCAGCACTGGCTGTGCTTCAGCACGGCAGCTGTATTATGTTTTCTCAGATGGTGCCATGGAGTCACTCATTTCCTACGAAGGCACAGAGGTTCTGACAGCCCCGAGGGCGGAGGCATTGCTGTCTGCCGCGCATAGCGGAAGCTTCAGACGTAGGAAGAGTCCAGAATGTCTCAGAGTGGGCAGCAACATTAGGGTCAGATAGTCTGAGTGACCCTAAGTGTCGGGATGCCCTCTATATTATAGTAATGGGATATGTAGTAGGTTTCAAGATGGCTGCTGGCTTGAAACAAAGGTATGGGAGCCAGAGACCGTTAGATAAACAAAAGCTAGGAATGCACTGATAAGCACTGCCAGGCTCTCACCGCTTCAAGGTCTCTTGCAAGAGGGAGGGAAACGTCTTGGGATGTTATGCATTTGAATTTGCTAATTGCTCTTCGTCCTCTCACTGAAGTCTTGTACGGTGTAGCGCACTGTAGTATCTGCGTGTGTGAATTCAGTCCCTGACACTAAGTGTCTTCCCTGCTTGTCTACCTATCCTGACCCCTCTGTGACAAAAACAAATACTTTTAGGCATTGTTTCTCAAACTTTTTGCCCCTGTGACCCCCTTTACATCTACACAAGGGTGTTGTACCCCCGTGCTGTATCCTGCACCCTTCTCTCTCACAGGCCTCTCGTACCAGACGTGCCCTCCGTCTTAAGGCTGACTTCTCCTGCCCTCCGCCTCCTCTTTCACTTCCCATTCGCCCCACCCAAGAAACTGCCTCGCAGTTGCCAAGGGGCGTGCGCCTGCTGCGCCGACAGCAGAATGTGGAGAGAAAACAGTGGGAAAAGCACAGAAAGAGAAGCCTTATCTGCTATGGCTGAGGTTGGAGGGAGGCACAGGAGGGGAAGAGGCTTGGTTTTGCTCTTTTGCAGAGACCAGTCAGTCCTCAACAGTACATGCGTCTGCACGCACGCACGCACGCACACGCACATAGACTTGCCCCTCTTTTTCACATTTGCTGCACTTGCGGGCTGAATTTTCTTGCAGCCCCCTGAGCAACTATCGTGCCCCCCACTTAGGGTCTCACCCCACAGTTTGAAAACCACTGTTCTTACGGATTTTTCTTCCTTTTCTCTTTTCTCCTTGCCAGCCCCCTCCCAGCTCTTCCCAGAATGAAGCTAAATTAGATTAGCACCCTGAGTAACTTTCCTATCTTAGAATGGAGCTCCCATGATAAAGCCTTCAGTTTGCTTCTCCAAGCCACTGGTGTCTTTGCTCATAAGTGGGATCTCTAACCACTGCACGCAGCCTCTGTGGCACAGTAATGGCCTTCTCCCTCCCGCCACTCACTTGGGCTTCACCCTCCCCGACCAGATGTTCTCTGGCACCTTCCCCTCTTCGCCCAAGAGGTGGCACAGTCAATCAATCAGGGGATGAAATGTAGTCTTGCTCACTAAACCCACTCATTAGCAAACATCCAAATTGGCTTAATTGGGAAACATTATGCCAATCAGAGAAGATGTGCCTCTGTTTATATGTTGTGATGCTGGAAAATTTGGGGGAAAGGAGGGAGAGAGACATTTCAAGGGACCAGAAATGTAGCATAGAACAAGGGTGGGCAAAGTGCAGCCCACAGGCTAAGTGGGGATGTTGGGACCCATAGGTGCTGCCCCTAAAAGACTCGCCCCCCCAAAGACCCCAGGCTCCCCCCATTAATTTCATTTCAGGCTGATTTCTGGAGAATGGCCAAAGCTTCCCCCACTACATCCAGATACAGGAGTTGTTTCCCATCCACCCCAAAAGGAAAAGATCAGCCCCAAGCCAGCCAAAATGGTGGCCTACCCACCGTGTGCCCTCCCATCATCCCAATGTGGCAGGGACAGTCCACCTTAATTCTCTGTTACCCCACTTTTTCAGCTACTTTAGAAATGTCCTAGATTCTCTCACTTCCTCCCACTTTCTCCTTTTGTCATCAGCTTACTTCAATGGCCGCAAATTGAGTTCAATGTGCAAAAGTAGTTTGTACTCAGTTAAGAAAGAGGAGAGGAGAAGAGGGGAGCAGGCATATTTCTTGCCTTCCCAAGAGCTCAGGCAAAAGCAAACTGCTGCAGCCCCTCCTAGCCTGTGTCTTCTTCCTCATTAATAACTTTTGCCACCTTGATCACCCTCTAATGTTCCATGACCACACATCTCCCAATTTTAATCTGTGTATTGTTGCAAGGTCTGCCCTTGAACTTTTGAGTTCCAGTTGCTGATGTCAGAAATACTTCCCACAACGGTCAGGACCAAAGGGCAAAACCAAGATAGGTGGAAAGGGCGATGAACAGATTTCCAAAATATGCTGGTTCGTGGATGGAGCCAGACACATCTACATCAGGCTTACTGGTCACCATTTAAGAAAAGTCACATGCTGTCCCAAACCATTCTGATCTTTGGGGTTGGAATCATGGAATGGCAGCATTAACAGCACGACTGTTTTTCTGACAGGGCAACTCTGCCTAATGCACAGAGCATGGGAAATAAACAGGATGGACTTGGATTTGTAGCACAACAAAGTACACATGATATAATAGGCATCAATGAAACCTGGTGGGATGAGCCTCAGGATTGGAATGTAGCAATAGAAGGGTATAACGTGGTTCAAAGACCAAACAGAAAAGGAGGACAAGAAACATTATATGTCTAGGACATTTACACCTGTGAAGAGATGCATGACTTAAATCCTGGAAGACAGGTTAGAGCATCTGGGTAAGAATTAAGGGAAAGAGAAACAACATTGGTATCATTGTGGGGATCTACGACAGGTCTCAAAGCCAGACAAAAGACTGGAATGATGCTTTCCTGGAACAGATAACCAAGCATTCAGAAAAGAGAGAGAATAGTAATGGGAGAGTTCAAGTATCCTGATATCTGTTGGAAGCCAAACTCTGCCAAGAGTATCAGGTCCAACAAACTTCAACAAGTGGATGGGAGTTTCTTAAAAGTGAGATACTGAAGGCACAATTTCTAACAATTCCAATGAGGAGTCAAAATGAGACGTGCCTAAAGAATCTAGGATGCGCATCTAAAGAACTTTCAACAAGCTAAGATTTAAATGGGAAAAGTGCAAGAAACTGAAAAAAAGGGACATTACCAAAGAGGAATTCAAACAAATAGCCAAGACGTGTAGAGAGAAAGTCAGAGAAGCTAGAGCACAGAATATGCTAGGCTTGCTAGAGAGGCTAAGAACAAATAAGGAAGGTTTTTTTGGTTATGTCCCTAGCAAAAGGAAAAATAAGGAAATGGTAGGACCTCTGCATGGAGAGGATGGTGAAATGCTAACGGGAGACAGAGAAAATGCAGAACTACTCAACACCTTCTTTGCCTCGGTCTTGTCTCAAAAGGAAGACAATGCTCTAGATGGAGAAAATGAAGATGATGTGGTGGGGAAAATGCAGCACGGCATAGGTAAAGAGGTAGTACAGGAATACCTGGCTACTCTAAACGAATTCAAGTCTCCAAGACCAGGTGAACTACATTCAAGAGTAGTAAAAGAACTGGCAGAAGTCTTCTCAGAACCCCTGGAAATAATCTTTGAGAACTCCTGGAAAATGGAAGAAGTTCTAACAGACTGGAGGAGGGAAAATATTTTCCCGGTCTTCAAAAAAGGGGAACAAAGAGGACCCAGATTACAGCCTGACATCAATACCTGGAAAAGATCCTAGAGCAAAGCATTACACAGACAGTCTGTAAGCACTTAGAAAGGAATGCTATGAGCACTAAAAGTCAACACGGGTTTCTCAAAAGTAGCCATGCCAGACTAACCCTATTTCTTTTTTTGACAGAGTTACTAGCTTGATTGATGAAGGGAATGCTGCGGGTGTGGTATATCTTGATTTCAGTAAGGCCTTTGACAAGGTCCCCCATGATATTCTTGCGAACAATTTAGTAGAATGTGGGCCAGACAATGCTAATGTTACGTGGATTTGTTACTGGTTGACCGACGAAACCCAAAGGGCACTCACCTTTGCACGCTCTTGTTCATTCTGGAGAAGTGACTAGTAGGATGCCACGGGGTTCTGTCGTGTGCTATTCAACATCTTCATCAATGACTTGGATGAAGGAGTAGAGGGCATGCTGATCAAATTTGCAGATGGCACCAAATTGGGGGGGGGGTGCTAATAGCTCAGAGGACAAGATCAAAATTCAAAATGTCCTCGACAGATTAGAGAGTTGGGCCAAAGCTAACAAAATGAATTTCAACAGAGAGAAATGTAGTGTACTACACTTGGACAGAGATAATGAAATGCAGAAATATAAGATGGATGATACCTGGCTTTACCACAGTAAACATGAAAGGGATCTAGCAGTCTTAGTGGACCATAAGCTGAACATGAGTCTGCAGTGTGGTGCAGCAGCTAAAAAAGCCAATGCAATTCTGGGTTTCATCTGTAAGAGTATAGGGAAGTGATAGTACCACTCTATTCTGCTTTGGTCAGACCCCCCCCACTTAGAATACTGTGTCCAGTTCTGTGCAGCACAGTTCAGTCAGGATATTGACAAGCTGGCATGTGTCCAGAGGAGGACCACCAAAATTGTAGAGGGCCTGGAAACCACGCCCTGTGATGAGCAGCCTAGGGAGCTGGGTATGTTTAGCCAGGAGAAGAGAAGATTAAGAAGTGACATGATAGCTGTTTTTAAATATTTGGAGGGATGTCATATGGAAGGTGGAGCAAGCTTGTTTTCTGCTGCTCCAAAGCCTACAACACGGAACAATAGCTTCAAACTACAGAAAAAAAGATTCCACTTGAACCTCAGGAAGAACTTCCTGACGGTCAGAGCTGTCTGGCAGTGGAAGATGCTGCCTTGGAATATGGTGGAGTCTCCTACTTTGGAGGTTTTTAAGCAGAGGCTGGATGGCCCTCTGTTGGGAGTGATTTGAGGGTGTTCCTGCATGGTAGGGGGTTGGACTGGATGGCCCCTGGGGGTCTCTTCCAACTCTACATTTCTATGCTTCTATGATTCCTTCTTTGGAGGTTTTTAAGCAGAGGCTGGATGGCCATCTGTTGGGAATGCTTTGATGGGCGTTCCTGCATGGCAGAAGAGGTTGGCCTGGAAGGCCCCTGGGGGTCTCTTCCAACTCTATGATTCTATGAAAAATGGCAAAAATGGGAAACTGCTGGACCTCCAGCTGTTTTGGCCTTCAATCCCCAGAAGTTCAGCCAATATGACCAATTCAAACCTCACAACCTAGAACATCTGGAATGTATTAATATATTAACAAACTAATCTTCAATTACAGAAAAAAAGAAGAAGAGAAAAAGAAACAAACTATATACAAACAATATACATACATAACTAAAACTAAACTAAAATGAATCAAACTAAACTAGAACTAGAACATAAGACTCCTGTATTATGTTAAACACATCCTAACTACACTAAACACAAAAGAACTCTGATTCCCTCATACCAACTGTAATGAAAAGAAAAATCAGTAAATATCCCATGTTTTATTCTATATTACAGATCAAAGTCAGAACATCTGGATTTTTACTCAGATTAATTTATTGAACATGCGGCTTTTTATTAAAGCCTTTGGAGCTTAATATTATTACTTTTTAAAATGTATGTACACAGGAATTTAACAGTTTTAACCTTTTTGTTATTTTAATCTGGTGATTTATTTAATCTTATAAATAAATAATTTTTAACAGCCTTTTTATATTATTCCATTTTCATCTGGATTTATTTTTAACTGTGTTATTTTAATGGTATGCTGCCCTGAGATCTCATGACAGAGGACAGGATAGAAATATTTTAATAAATTATAATATATTAATATCTAATTTTACAAAATGGGTGGCCAAAAAGAATTTCATCAGATTTTGCACTCTTTGTGTTAAAAGAAACTTTTTTAAAATAATGAATGTATTACTGTTGTATTTTTTATTCCAAAATTAAAAATTAAATAAAAAAAATAGCTTTGGCAGTTTTGACGAAAGCAGCCTTTGTCACATCTTCTAACACTTGTTATGGCAGGAAAGGAAACTTAAAACATTCAAACATCTGTAAACTTTTTCTTCTTCTTTCTTTGTTTCCTTCAAGGTGCAAAGCAACGCACGCATTTAAAAATATGAATCTTTAAATTTGTGTACAACCAAAAAGTACGCACAAACATGTTTTACTTCTGTCCATGGTTTGTTTGTACTAGTTTGATTTGAAATAAGTAAAGGTATTACACAAGCACCCCAAAATAAACATACTTTAAAACAACCAAGCAGCAACCTTCATTAGAGTTAATGAAGAGCTTCCCTTCTGTTTATAATCTCTTTCCAACACACCTTTCGAATTGGCATGCCCAGTAAATTCATTACTTAAGCTCCTCCTATATCTCCGTTTAAAATGTAAAATGCACAAAAGTTGAGGCTTTTGTGATATAGCTCCTACCCCCGGGGGTTGGACTTAATGGCCCTTGTGGTCTCTTCCAGCTCCGTGATTCTATGAACAGCAGTTTGAGTATTAGATTCTGTATTAGATTGAATATTAATTATCTGGCTGATAATTAGATTGCGTTTATTAATTCCACACTGTAACAATCTTCATGTATTGGCATCTCTGAAGTCACAATGCACCAGGCGGATGGTTTTTCCAATCAGTTGGTGATCCTATGGATTTTTCTTCTGGCCAAGAGGAACCTAAATAGCCCTCCCTTCACAACTGGTAGGAAGGCAGAGAAGATTTGCCCACGGATCAAGTTAGCCTCTTGTCTGAAATTCCTATATTTCTTTTCACTTGCTCTCACCCCTTGCACAATCTCCAAGCTTAGCTTCTGCTCTCTGGGAGATAACAGCCAATAAAACAATTAATAACACTTACGTTAGATTAGAGACAGGAGATAGACAGGGCAGAGGGAAAGATGGGCAAAGAACAGGTTGGCATACAAACTTTTGGCAACTAATGAAGGTAGAGTTATTCCTTATTCAAGAGGGCTGCTGTAGGGGTTAACTCAGCTAGCAGAAACTAAGCCTTCCTGATCCGTAAGAAGACAGTGAGCCACTTAGGTTTAACTGTCCTAGGAGCTAAATGAAACCTCCATGTTCCAAAGCAGTATACCTCTGCCCTCCAGCAGCTTGAATTCAAACCTGGTGCGTATGAACAGTAAGACAAAACAGGCATGTGTGTGTACCTTCCAGTCGTTTCATTTACTTGTGGTTACTCTATCAAAGGGTTTTCTTGACAAGATGTATTTAGAGGAGGTTTGGCATTGCCTTACTTCCTAGGCTGAGAGAGTGTGACAGGCCTAAGAGCCCACCGTGGATTTCCACGGCTGAGCAAGGATTTGAACGCTGATCTCTAGAGTCCTAGCCCCAGCACACAAACCACCGAACCATACCAGCTTGCCAAAGACGGGTGCTTCTGAGGATTCTGCCTGTGATTTGCTACTGGGAGGAGGCACTTCCTCCTCCTTCCTTAGTTGGGGACCCGCTAGAGACGGCTAATGGCTCACGTTCAGCCCATCCCCTTAATCCCGGTTGTGCTGAATTAGGCTGAAAGAAGAGTAAAAGGAACGTCGACTCCGGCAAAGCAGACTTTAATTACCTGCAACATTAAGAAACCGCCCAGTGAAATTAGAAAAAGATAATGAGCATTAAACTCCCATGTTATTTTGATGGATCTCTTCAAGAATACATTAAGACAAGAGGGTATGGAAATCATGCTGAAGTTTAATGACTGCAGCAAAAGTTATTAATTGTATACTGCTGGAGGAAACAAAAGACACTAACAATCAGAATGTAATTAAAAAGAAAGAAAAAGGGGATAGCGTACGTTCAGCTGATGTGTTTGATTATTAGAAACAACCAAAACGGGTTGCTGGATGTGTTAAATTTATCATTCTAGGGAGAAACAGAGACAAACAATAACTATTAGCACTGTAGCACTGCAAAATGTTCCTTGTATTAAAGCAATTATATATATTTCTGTACCGTAGATATTTCTGTACAACTAGAAATACTTCTGCAAGTTCACACTTGGGTTGTCACACACTTAGGTGTACACCGTTCTAGGAGTAAGTCCTACTGAACTTCTGGACTTCTTATTGGACTTCTGTGTAAACACGAGTAGGGTGACAGCTAGTCTTAGAACGCATCAACTGGTGTGAGTATAATTTTTTTCTTGAAACTGCAATTTTCCGTGCATATGTTAAAATAAGTCCCCAGTCCTCATTGAGGTAATGCACACAAACACTTAGGCAATGCTCGACATAATCTCAGCGGAGAATGAGGTTGCTCAAAAGGGCTTCCAGGAGTCAAGGATGGACAATCACCATTCCCTGCACGGCTTCTTGGCTTCCCTCCACTCCGAGTGGTGGATGCAAAACATTATTTTCAAGGGACCAGCAATAAATTGTTGCTGCGTGAAGTGTTCCTGTTCAGTCCCCATTCTATGCTCAGCATATGCGCCAACTCTTCTGATTTGGCAAGGATAGTCCCAGTTAATGCTAGTCATTGAGTCATAGAATCACAGAGCTGAAAGAGACCCCAGGGGCCAACCGGGCCAACCCTCTTCTGCCATGCAGGAACCAGTGACGCAGACTCGAGTCAACTGACTCAGACTCAAGTCGAACTTAAGTCGCTTCGGTGACTCAGCTCCGACTCGACGCAGCAATACATGACATGCTGACTCAACTTGTCTCAAGACTTGTATATTTTTAGTGACTGACTTGCTGCCCTTGGTTCAGTAACAGAACCCACTCATCCAGAAACCTTATGACTTTGAACGACACTTCCACCTCTTTTTGCCTACTGGTCGCGTGACAATCTGTCTGAAGCTCAAAGTGTGGGTGCATTTCTCAGAGGGGAATAGCAGACAGGTTAGGCAATGGGCTTGAGGTGGGCTTGAGGTCTGCTCAGCGGCCTGTCCCTGCTGTATATCAGAGGAGCCTTCTGAAACTTTTCCTAAGAGCAGACGACAAGACTCGCCCCAGAGCGCAAGGTGCATTTCTTAGAGCAGAACAGCAAATGTGTTAGGCAATGGGCTTGAGGAGCAAGTTGGTTCCCAGACTTGAGACTTGACTTGAAATTATCTTCAAGGACTTGAGACTGGACTTGAGACGTGGAATAAGAGACTTACATACATCACTGGCAGGAACCCACATCAAAGCACTCCCGACAGATGGCCAACCAGCCTCTGCTTAAAAACCTCCAAAGGAGGAAACTCCACCACACTCTGAGACAGCATATTCCACTGCCGGACAGCTTTGACCATCAGGAAATTCCTCCTGAGGTTTAAGTGGAATCTCTTTTCCTGTAGTTTGAACCCATTGCTCCTTGTCCTAGTCTCTGGAGCAGCAGAAAACAAGCCTGCTCCCTCCTCAATGTAACATCGCTTCAAATATTTAAACATGGCTATCATATCCCCTCTTAATCCTCTCTTCTGCAGACTAAATATCCCCAGCTCCATAAGCTGCTCCTCATAGGGCTTCATGGCTTCCAGACCCTTCACCATTTTGGTTGCCCTCTCTGGACACATTTCAGCTTGTCAATATCCTTCTTGAATTGAGGGGCCCAGAACTGGACACAGTGTTCCAGATGAGGTCTAACCAAAGCAGAATAGAGTGGCACTATTATCTCCCTTGATCTAAACAGCATACTCCTATTGATGCATTGGCTTTTTTGGCTGCCGCATCACACTGCTGACTCACGTTCAGCTTGTGGTCCACCAAGACTCCTAGATCCCTTTCACACATACTATTATCCAGCCACGTGTCTCTTCTATCATCCCACTATTTCAGCTGCTTTTAGAATGTCCCAGATTCTTTGTCTTCATCCCATGTTTCCATTTGTCCTCGGCCGATTTCAATTGCTGCAAACTCAGCAGGGAGAAAAGCAGAGGAAGTAGTGGCATCTTGTTCTTCCCTGGAGACTCAGGCACAAGCAAACCACTGCAGCTTCTCCTCTTCCTCATTAATACCTTTTGCCATTTTAACAGCCCTCTGATACTGTTTGGCCACATATATCGTGGTTTTCGTCTCTGAATGGTTGGGGGGTATGTTTTTCATCTCTGCCTCACCAAGACCTCACTGCTTCCAATCAGTAGTGGAGAGGTTGAGAGTCCAATAATGACTAAGTCTAATTTTCAGAAAGAAGTGCCTCTCTAAAGCCTAAGTCCTTTCACAGTCCATACAGCTCTGTTAGCAACATTGACTTCTAGGCTACTTTTCGGATGAGAGGCTCTCAGAAAACAGTGCCTTAGCCAGCAGAGTGTTCCCACCAGCACCATCTTAAGAGAACAACAAAACAAAGACGGATGTCTCCAGACAGCTCTCGACTGAGAGTATCTTTTTGTAGGAGAGGGAAAATCTCCAATTCAAAGAATGATCTGAAACTCAAAAGCTAATTCAAAGTTGGTGTGTAGGGGTGGTGGGTTTCGGCAGGGTCATCTTTGAAAGCATGTCAGAGGTGGGGGTCTTTTTGGTCCCCCAATGTTGTAGCCTACAAGTCCCATCCACCTTGACTGGTGGTAAGAGATTTAGGGAATTCAAGGTAAAAGAGTATTTGGCATTTCAATGGCTACCAGGCTTTGGTGTAAGCGGCAAGCAGTGCTACCGAGACCAGTGAGCAGGAAAGAAAATTTATGGTTTGTCTTACCTGGCCTTTTGGAGGTTCAGGGGACTATGGAGCTCAGTCAAAGACATTGCAGGGTTAACCTCTACCAGTATACAAAGGGATCTTGTAACATCTTTGAGGGTAACTGAAAAGAAACTCCCAAAAGAGGGTGGCTGCATGCGCTCTCACAGATTCAGTCCATTTCCGCACTAGACAGTTGTAGTGCTACAATTCCACTTTCCACATCCTATGGAATCCTGGGGTTTGCAGTTTCGGGAGGGGCCACCTGGCCCCTCCCAAAACTGCAAACCCCAGGATTCCATAGGATGTGGAAAGTGGAATCGTAGTGCTACAACAGTCTAGTGCAGAAATGGCCTCAGTTTACTTCATCAGATGTGAGCTGATGTTTATGAATCTTTTCCTCCCAGATTTAATACTTATTCGTTTTAGTTCAGAGATACAAACAGACTAATTTGCAGTGGCGGGGGAGGCGAAGGAACAAAAGAGAAGGGAACAAAGAAAAGAGAGAACAAAAACAGAGAACAAAAGAAAAAGGAACCCTCTAAAAGGGTGACTTTTTGACTTCATAGATTAGCAAACCTTCCAACTGTCTTGATTTGGCAGCAAGAAACCTGATTAATTCTCTGCTGTCCCCTTTTAAAACTGCCCAGTTTCTCCTTTCCCCCCTGATCATCAGCTGATTTCAGGCAAGGTGCTCTCAGTTAACAGGGGAGGAGAGGGGGAGCAGAAGGGGCTGAATCTTGCCCTTGCCTTTGGGCAGCAGCCTCTCTGGGCTTGTGTGCTCTTCCTCACTTAATACCTTTGGCCATCTTGACTGCACTTTGATGCTGCCTGGCCACAAGTCTCCTAGCTTTCATCTGTTAATTGTTGGAAAGCATTGGCTGGAGATGGAGGGAAATCTGTGGCCCTCTCCGTTGGGCTGCTAGGACTCTTGCTGCTAGCAAACACAATTGGCATATCCCTTGCTTAAAAATAACTTTATGAAGTGCCTTATCAAAACTCCATAGCAGAAAACAAGCAGCAGAACACACGGTTATACAAAATATTAAAGCAAAGAGGCTTTAATCACATACACACACCCTTCCCAGAATGTAACACCAAACAAAGGTAAAGTTTTCGATAGTCTTGTCACTTGATGTGAAGCATTCAGCTATTATTTAATCCAAGAAGAGTTTTCACAGCAATGAAGCAGGGTAGAAGGTCTCTCCAGAGAGTGCTGTGTGTGGTTGACGGGCTATACACACCACTGTTTAAATTGCAGTCCCAGTTGGTACCTTCATAGGTTCAGAGGTGATGTGAGTCCAGTATAAGCTGGAGGGGGTCAAAGGTTCTCCGTCCATAAGCATTGTTTAGAACAGTGGTTCTCAACCTGTGGGTCCCCAGATGTTCGTGGATTTCAGCTGCCAGAAGCCCCAGCCACTATGGTCAATGCTCAGGGCTTCTGGGAGCTGAAGTCCACAAACATCTGGGGACCCACAGGTTGAGAACCACTGGTTTAGAAGGTGAGGCTGGGAACATATTGAATTGCCATATTCCGCTAGTCCACTTACTGTAGTCCAGCAGTGTTGACATTGCTTGGCATCCTGCTAGTGGTGCACGGCTGGGATGTAAACTGACCTTTTTCCTGAGTATGTCAATCTTTGGTATCTTTGGGGTAGATATTCCTTTTCTTCTTTGCAGTGTCAAAAAAAACCTCCTGGGCAACCAGAGAGCTGCTGAATGCCCCCCCCGCCATTTATGATTAGAGGATATCAGGGAGATATCCCTATAAACTGAGCTATGTCCCTATAAACTGAGCAAAATGATTGCATCGTCAAGGACCAGATACCTCAGAGGATGATGAAATTGCTTCACATCTGGATGCAGAGATACAGCCAAACGTTTCTCTGAATCCCTCCTTCCACTCTCCTCTGGGCTGAAATGGCCATGGGCCAGTCAGTGGCTTTTTGATAGGTCTACGGGATTGGGAATGGTTCTTTGTAGCATGTTTCTCCATGCAGAAGGACTATAGTACACCGAACCTTGCAGGATTGCAGTGACTGACTGCTGGTAGTGGCTTGGCAAGGTTTCAGACATAACCCTTTCCCAGCCCCACCTGTAGATGCCCGAAATGGAACCAGGGATGTCTGCCATGCAAAATGTGCACTGTAGACTACGATCATTCCTCCACAACTTGTTAACCTGAATTGTTGAAAGTGGGAAATCTGGATCGAATGCTTTTCCCACTTGAATATAAGCCAACCTGACTTGGGGGACATTCATTTGTCTTTTTTTAATCTTCAAATCCTGGAGATGAGTAAAAGCAATCCATATTCTGAAAGTTAATGCAAAGCAATACAAATGTCCCGACTCATCCATCTGTTTTGTTGAAAAATGTCACATTTAAATTCCATTACCATGAATCCATTGCCTACACGTGGATAATCTCTTAAGCCCCACATTTCTCTGCGAAAAACACCACACAATGTTCCCTGCCTGACAGTGGAGTGATTTCGGCATGAGATGTCCAGTTTTGTCAAGCTGTGCTGGAGAATTGTTTACTCTTCAGTCTTGCTCACCGGCACGAAGAATAGACTCTGTTCAGTAATAAAGAAAAACAAAAGGATCAGCATGAACACAGCAGCTACTTATGCTTGCAAAAGAAGTCAATATTGCTCACAAGCTGGCCTGTCAAGACTGATGAAGTCTCCCTCTTTCACGGTCTTGAAGTGCTACAGCAGCCCTGGCACTTTTGTGAGGGCCTGGGGCACAGAACCCTTGAAAAAGAGCAAAAATCATGAATAACTCTCCCTGAACTGCCTCTCCCAATCCCTCCAGGACTCCCTGCTCCCGTTCCCTTGCCCTGATGCGTGTGCCTTCCTTCTCGGCACCTGGCAGAAGGCAAGGGGAAGAAAGGCACGCATGCGCCTTTCTTCTCCCTGCCCGGTGCTCCCCGTTCGTGTTCCCTTGCCTTTCGCTTGGGTGTGGAGAAGGAAGGCAGGTGTGCCTGGACAAAAGGAAGGAGAAATGGAGGAAGAGAAGAGGGGATGCACACGCACCTCACAAGTAATCAAAGTTGCAAAGGTCAAATGTGTGAATGTGGAGGGAGGACTGCATTTACCATATAGTGTTTATCCAGAGTTCTGCTGGTGCAAAGCTTACCTTTAATAGACACAACAGGCAAGGTAAGAAAGACACACAACGAACGAGAAGCGGAAGGAAGAAAGGAGACGAGAGTCATAGAATCATAGAGTTGGAAGAGACCCCAGGGGCCATCGAGTCCAACCCCTTGCTGTGCAGGAACACCCATCAAAGCACTCAACAGAATCAATCAGAGTCAAAGGAGTGGACAGAACATGCAGAGAAAATAGAAAAGACAAAAGAAGGGATGGAGAAAAATGAAAGAGAATCTAAAGTTGGAAGAAATTAAGGCAGAGCAGACAAAAGGTAGAGGAGACAACAACGGACATTGGGAAAAGACAGCAGCAAGAGCACGCGTGGACAATAGGAGAATCCAAGGAGATGATGAAGAATTTGAAAGAGGTACAAGGATAGGAGAGAGCTGTTGGGGAGAAGAGGGGAAGCTTTGAGTGTAAGAAAGGTGGCCTAATCAAAAAGTAACTGGCTTCATATAATCAGGGATCATTTTGTAAGATAGTTTAATCATTTCAGACTTGTATTGTTGACCAGAAATAGGGAAGTTTATTTGTGTCGTGTATTACACAGTTGTAGATGAGACATGGTCAGCAAGAGAGTTTTAAATTTTTATTACTATTTTATTACTAAGGAAAAGGACACATTTTAATACCTAGGAGAACTGCTCCTTGAAAAAACCCTTGAAATCATTTCTGCTGGCCAATTGACTATTATTTAATTAACATGTGGCTTTGAGGGGCATTTAAATTGTAGTATAATAGCTGCAGAAATAATTCAGTAACTATTTCTGTTTTACGCACACATTAAATAGCCGTTGGGATGGGATTTGAGCTGCAGCTTCAAGTTCCCACTGAGCTACGAAACTTAACCAGATAGCCTTGGGCCAGTCATTCTCTCTCACGCTCAAAGGGTTGCATATTTTGAGGATAAAAAGAGAACCATGTATTTTATTCCATAATGTAACTGGAGGGAAGATGGGGGGGGAATGTAGACAATAAATACGTTTTTAAAATTATTTTACTTTCTGCCCAAGGAAGTTTTCTCCCTTACAAATCAACTTAGGGAAGGTTATTTTAGTGCACAATTAAATTATGATTTTTGATTTTTAGAAACTGATTTAAATTCAAATGTTAATTAGCTAGTTGAATAAAATTTGAATAAAATTTGAAAGGGCTGGCCCAAAGGAGAACTGTGGTGCTTGAGGTGAAAAATTGTCCCTTTCTATTCTGTAGTAATTAAATGAAACCTACATCCACCCAGAGATGGAATTCTTTAGCAAAAGCTCCACTGCAGTGACCAGGAACTCACAGCACAGCAAAGTAAATATGATATGACAGCATCACTGAAACATGACGGGATGAGTCTCACGACTGGAATGCACCAATGGGGGGCTATAACCTATTTCAGGGAAAACAGACCAAACAGGAAAGGAGAAGTAGCATTATATGTTAGAAATATCTACCTCTGTGAAGAGATTCATGACTTAAATTCTGCAAGCCACGTTGGCAACACTTGGGGAAAAATTAAGGGGAAAGAAACAACAGTGTCTCAGGACTTAAGGGCCTGGATGATGCCTTGCTGGAACAGATGACCAAACATTCAGAAAGGAGATGTATAGTAGTAATGACAGAGTTCGACTATCCTGATATTTGTTAGAGGTCAAACTCTGCCAAGAGGATAAGGGCTAACAAATTTCTCACTTGCCTTGCAGATAATTTGCCTTGCAGACAATTTCATAGTCCAGAAGGTGGAGATGGGAACAATGAAAAAAGCTGTTTTAGATCTGATGCTAACCAACAATGATGGTGTGGTTAATGGTGAGGAAGGTGGCAAGATCCTTAGGTAGAAGTGACCGTGTTCTCTTGAAGTTTCTTATACATCGGAAAGCCAAGTGAAGTCAGACACACATTCTAGACTTTAAATGAGCTGATTTCAGTAAACTTAGGGAAATACTGAGAAGGATCCCATCATCAGAAAGGGAAGAGGGAGAGAAGAGGGTTCATGATGGATGAGAGTTTCTTAAAAGTGAAATACTGAAGCCACAATTTCTAACAATTCCAATGAGGAGGAAAAATGGGGCGTGTCTAAAGAATCCAGGATGGATGTTTGAAGAGCATTCAATGGAGCTAAGATTTAAAAGGGAGATGTACAGGAAATGGAAAAAGGGGAATCACCAAAGAGCCAGCAATTATAGGAAGAAAGTCCAAAAAGCTACAGTGCAGAATGAGCTCGGGCCTGCTAGAAAGGTTAAAAACAGTAAGAAGGGCTTTTTTGGTTATGTCCATAGCAAAAGGAAGAATAATGAAATGGTAGGGCCTCTGTGTGGAGAGGATGGGGAAATGTTAAGAGAAGATCAAGAAAAGGCAAGAACTATTCAACACCTTTGCCTTGGTCTTCTCCTAAAAAGAAAACAATGCTCTACATAGAGAAAATGGAGATGATGTGACAGAGGAAATGCAGCACAGCATAGGTAAAGAGGTAGTACAGGAGTACCTGGCTACCATAAATGAATTCAAGTTTCCAAGGTCAGATTAACTACATCAAAGGACATTAAAAGAACTGGCAGAAGTAATCTCAGAATTACTGGCAATAATCTTTGAGAATTCCTGGAGAATAGGAGAAGTCCCAATAGACTGGAGGAGGGGCAAAAAAAGACGACCCAAACAATGACCACCCAGTCTGTCTGACATCAATACCAGGAAAGATTCTAGAGCAGATCATTACACAGACAGTAAGCACTTAGAAAGGAATGCCATGATTACTAAATGTTCTTTAAAAACTAATTAAACAATTTATAACATTTACAAAGTTAAAATATTCAATATTAAAATCATTAATTAAAAGACTATAGAAACCATAAAGCAGAACAGCACTTCATTAAAAGCTTGTCCCGTTCAGTTTCCAAAAGCCTGGTGGCATGAGAATGTTTTCAGCTGCTGACAGAAGGACAGTAAGGAGAGAACCATTCTGTCCTCCTTAGGGAGGGAGTTCCAGAGGTTACATTACAGCATCTCCATAGTTACAAGCTTATGATCTGCCCATTTGGGTCATTAAACCACTCTTAATGTTTCTCAAAATATATACACTCCCATTGCCTGCTCACCATGGGGTCTAAGTTTGTATTCAAGATTGTTGTTTTTTTCAGACTTATGACAACCTTAAGGCTTAACACAGGATTTTCTTGGCAAGATTCATTCAGAGGAGGTTTGCCTTTGCCTTCCTCTGAGGCTGAGAGAGCGTGACTTGCCTGAGGCCACCCTGTGGGTTTCCATGGCCAAGTGAGAATTCAAACCCTGGTCTCCAAGTCACAGTCCAACGCTCAAACCACTATACCAAATGGCTGTTGGGGTCTTGGGGTACATACATACAAAACAGCGCAAATAAATGAGGCTGATGGCATAGAACAAGTTTGGTGTCCAGATTTTTATTATTCTTCAAAGACCAACACTATAACACAGAGAGATGATACAGGCAGCCTCCTGAGACTGGTGCCCCTCTCAGTACGTGCTGAAGTGGAAACAATGCCAGAGAAGCACGATGGACAAATTCCTCCAGGCTGCAGAGAGCGAGCAACCAGGGAGCCGGTTCAACCAAGTCATTTCAGGGAACAGATTCTGGTGAAGGAGCTGCTGCTGCCGTCACCACCGCCGGGCAAGTCGGCTCCTGACAGATGGCTTCGTTATCACACACTACGTTGGACGCAAGCACAGAACATCCCGATTTGTTTACATGTTAACATTCAGGCTTCCTAACTGTCGGCAGAACCTTTTGTTCCCAGTTGCAAATGGCAGAACGTGAGCAAAATAAATTTGGGGTGGTGGGGGAGACCAAAATCTACCGTCACCACTCCCACTCCCAAATACACATACATATACATATATACACCTACAAGCAGCCTAATCCTTCCTGCTGGTGCCTTCCCGCTCAGGGATCACTCCCAGCCTCCCATGGTGGATTGCACTCCAGCTGAGCCACATCGCGAAAATTTTAGGAAGCTGCATCCAAAGGAATGACAGGATTCAGGGTGCCTGGAGAACATTCACTCTAGTCGAGGGTGGGCAACTGTGGGAGGCTGGGGGCTGCATTAGCCCCGTAAGGGACCCTGAGTAGCTTCGCTGTGGAACCTCTCCACTGCAAAAACAGTTTTAAAAATTGCACCCAAGTGCGCCTCTAGGGACTGTGAGGGGCATCTGTGCCATGTTTCTAAGCTGAAATAACTTTTGTTTACTTCCAGTTTTTTAAAAAAGGTTTTTCTTGGGCCTAAAATGGCCTGGCAGAGCTCAAAACATGGTGATAATGCCCTGATGCCCACTAGTGAGTGCTTGGGGGCATTTGGGGCAAAACAATTTTTGACCCCTAGAGAGGCCTGGGGCCACAAAAAACGGTCCTGGGAGCCATATGATGCTTGCAGGCTATGCTTTGCCCACCTCCTCCCTAGTCTGTTGTTCCTTGCCAATCCTGGTTTTAGGCAACAAAGAAAGAAAAAGACACCACTGCATCTCAGTCAGGGAAGTCTGTAATGGAAGGAATACAAGAGAGAGCGAGAGCACACATGCGCATGTGTGACAGACCTAGGCGGTTTCAGAGTCCCAAAGCGGATTTGCACAGCATTGTCATGCTGCCTGCTGGCTGTCCTGGCTGTTAATGCTGATTCGTTTCCGGAGTCGGACTTCTTGATCCTGCTGGGAGCAAGAGGAGAGCAAGAGATTTCGGTCAGTTGAGCCTGCATGTGTGCAGGTATCATTAGCAATTCCCAAGTGTCTTGTTTGATTCCACCCTCTAGGCCTAGGCTTAGAGATGCATGATGTAAGCTGTAACAATGAAATAGTTTTTAATTTTTTTTCAGTTAATTTTTGGGTTCCTTTCTAACTGTAAAATGCAGACAAAAAGGGCTATCTAGGTCAACATTCCAGGTATACTAAGCAACCTATATTCAGTGGCATCCTGCCACTGAATCAGTCCCATTTAACAGAGGTTAAGGAATATTGGCTTTCTGGAATTTTGGGCTGCAGTTCCTACTTTCTCTTAACGGCTGGCCATACTAACTGGTACTTCTGGAAGTCTAGAACATCTAAGACAGCCAAAGGTCCTATACATCTATGTTCACAGGCTATACACCCCTACACTTTGACATGGTTTAATTGGCAAATATGACTGAATTGGCACAAATATAAATTATAACCTGCTATGGCTGCATGGCCATGCTGGCTAAGAGCAAAAGCTGGATGAACACGTGCACTGCAAAAACAGGTCAGCAAAGACCTCAAGGCACAACTAGGTCACAGTCAGGAAAGAACTAGGGAAACTCCAGTGATAATGAGCCTTCAACAACTTGACTTTTAGAGACAATAACATCTGCAATGTTCCCATAGGATGGCTGATAGTCTTAGTCCCTCTTCCTCTGACCAATGAACTTCTCTTTTGTCCCCACACCAACCCAGCAATCAAGGAGCTAGCAAGACCGCAATTAGGCCTTTGTCACCTATTGCTAAGACCATTAGTCCATTCCAGACCCCATTGTCTACTCTGCAGACTCCATTGTTTACTCTGCCAGAGATCCATTAGCACCTTTGCCCTCCAGGCAGAAAAAGAGTTTTTGGCTAGTCAACTCACAGTACACTGGTTGCTGGTCATCACTCTGCTGGTCTGATTCCCATTTGTGTACTGTCCTTGGACTCCTAGTCTAAGCCACATCACTTCTAGTCTAAGCCACATCACTTCTGGGGTGAGAAGGAAATCATCTTCCACTGGTCCTTCTCCCTTCTTTCTAATATTTAGCCAATTCATTGGGTTCTCTGTGGGCACCTCTCTCCCCGCCCCACAGGACTGCTTCCTTTTTTTATTTCTAGCCCTGGGTTCCAGAGGTGAACGATCAGGGCTCCCTGTGAAAGGCTGCAATAAAAATGAGTTAATGTAGCAGGAAATATTAACATTTGCTTATAATTGTTCAGGTTGTAGAACCTCTTTCTTCTTGTGCAGAATACAGATATACAAGTATGCCCTCAGACTTGAGGATACACAACTGTTTTGTGCTGTCCCTCAAGCCCTGTCTGAGGCAGTGGCTAATCCTAACCTTGGATACCGACTGAGAGAAAACCTAAGGCCCTATCAGAGTGAAAAACCAGCATGGACTTTATGACTGAGATGGCAGCAGGACTACAAGATTTCCCATCATTCACTTAAAAAAAAAAGGAGTAAGAAAAGCCAGTTTTATTGCCCCATATAAAGTATGCAGATTTATGCATATATATTCCCCTTCCCTCTCTATTCCTTTGTTCTCTTTCCCTTCCCTTTTTCATAAGAAAGGAAGAAGCCGACCTGAGGTTAGTAAGGTCCTAGAAGCTCTCTCCTTTTCTTTACTTGGGAGATTTCCCACCAGAAACAGCATACATAAGACTTGCAAGCCTATCTCTACAATTACAACGGTCAGAAATAGATTAATCTGAGTGGAGCAAATTTGACATCAGAATATATGTTAGGGTATACAGCCTTAACACTCTGACATTATGCAGTCTCAGCCTAGAAAACAGCACTTAGCATCATTCATCCTCTTTGGATTGGGCTGTCATCTCTATTCTATAACCACCACCTTGACTGCACCAGTATACAGTAAGTTATCTAAAGTTATCTTATTCCAGTTATCTTTGAAATCTTTATGAAGGGGAAACTAATATTTGGCATGGGCCAACCCAGAAAAACTTGTATCTCTTTTAAATTGTGTCTTGGTCCTAGGAAACCAAGCTGCAGAACACCAAGCTGACACTGTGAACCTGATATGGTATACCTTATTCCCTATGACGCCAAGGGACTCAGGAATGGTTATACAGCAAGGTCTGAGGACTACTCGTTTACCTTAAGGAGGCTGTATATGCCAACTGATGCCCAGCCTATAGTCAGAACTTCTACTGAATTTGTTAGCTTTTTTCCCCTACGCATGCCCTTTTTCAGTGATCTGTACACTGGAATGTGCACAATAAAAGGGACTGACTGCATTTGAGCAAAGTCCTGCTGCTTGCATCTCCTGGTCTCATGTTTAGATGGTGTAGCTTAAAGCCTCTTTTGGCAAACCAAGCTCCACTGCCACATCTTTTTCCCACTGGCCCACCCATGACCACTGCCTTGCAGGCAGACACCTGAACCCAGCAGGGTTCAAGGGAGTTCTTACAGAGTCAGAGTCCTCTCCAGTCTGGTTGCTCTGAAAATCTGCGTAATCGTCCTTTTGGCTGCCAAGAACCTCCTCCTCATACTCTGTCTGATAGTCAGATTCATCTGAAAAAGAAGAAGGTTTGGGATAATGTCTGTCGCAAGCCAGTGAACACCAGAGAGGTCAAGAGGCAAATTCAAAGCTTTTAACACACCCATATTGAATCTACTGTGGTAGCCCAGATTGCTCCTGGGAATCTAAGTTTTAATCAAGGGGAAAACCTCTTTTCCCAACTTTTTGTAATTTCATTGGCAAGGATCAACAAGCCTGCTCCAAGGCTGGGCTCTTAAACTGCTGACATGTTTGTCCTGTCTGGCGCTGGGAGTTTTGGTTCTGCCAGACTGCAATGTGAATTTCTTCCAAAGTCATCCCTAAAATGGTTGCTGGATGTTGCAGGCAGCCTGCGACAGAAAGGACTATGGATTCTGTGTTATGCTAAGGTTAAATCTCAGTCCCATTTTGCTAGGGTTCAAATTACTGGAGTCCTCACAGAGCCTGCCTTCAGTAGCCATAGTCCCACTGACAACCTGAAAAAAATTCTGAACCAGATTTCTTCCCTTTCCATAAGACTAGACATCAATTACAAAATGATTAATTATAATCTAAGGTTTTATTGCAGGCCTATTTGTTAAGTATTCATTGCTAGAATTTGTAGATTTTAAAAAATTATTATTATCAGTATTATTACTCATAGTAGTATCCCATCTTTCTCACAAAATTGGGACTCTAGGTGGCTTACAATTTAAAAAAAAAATTCAAACCACACAAAAAGAGGACACGAAGATGGAATTAAATGATTCACAGAAATAAAACAATTGAAGCATACACTTAAAATGATAAAAAGTAATGAAAAAGATAAAAAGCAATTCAGAACAGTTCAGCCTTAAAATACAGCATCCTTAGGCTGCTCTTATAAAACTTTCTGATGGAAAAGTTTTGCCTGCCAACAGAAGGAAAGCAAGGAGGGGGCCAGCTGAGCCTCCTTTGAAAGGGAGTTCTAGAGTCAAGAGGTAGCCATTGAGAACGCCCCACCTCACGCCCCCTCTGTGTGTGTGTCTCTGTGTGTATGCATATATAACTGCAAAGAAAGAAAGTGCAAAAAAAAAAAAAACCACCTTTGAGCAGCAAGATGTCGCCATTCAAGCAGAAGGAATGTCAAAGGCCATCTAGATCAATCCCCCATGTCTAGGGATGGTTGGCTTTGCACCCAGTCTGCTTCACAGATGCAAATGCTTCACAGAGCACCATGTCAAGTGTCAGAGAGGCAGACTTGGAATTTTAGAATCTATTTACAATTACACAATCATGAAACAGCATATGGCAGGCACATATGACCAAAATTTAGAGAAATTAAGAAGTTAAAATTTAAAGAAAGGCTCACATATGAGGAAATACTAGGATTCTATAGCAGGATAGGTAGATTGCTTGGATTGCATAAAAAAACACAAGATGTTTTATTGTCATTGGAAAAAGGAATAAAATGTGCTATAGTCAAGGGGTAGTCTATTTAGTTCTATTTAATTCACTATCCACAGTCAATATCACAATCAATGTCATATAAAAGTCAGTTTAAGTACAGTTATGGTTCCTTTTTACACACACACACACACACACACAGAATAATAATAATAGAAATAACACATCTAAATAATAATTTACAAAAGATAAATAATGTAAACAAATGATATTATAAATAAATAATTATAAATAATATGAACAATAGTTTGTCAAACACATGTGGGGTAATTTTATTGTTAATAATAAGTAGGAAGAATTCTAAAATACTTAAAAGATCATTTTTAAAATTATTTCCAGCTAATTATAATCTGATTTACATATATGTAGCTGATTTTTCTGTTAACTTATAAAGAATTTCAGAAAAGAGAAACAAAGAAAATCCAGTCCTTGAGAACTGGGCCAACTTGAATAACTAGGCCTGCAGCAGTTGCCCACCTATCAGGGTATAGTTTGAAACAGAAACTCAAATCCAGGATGAAAAAGTCCAGCAGCGTAATCTTGGAATCCAGGAATTCCTGGCAAGAATCTCCACCAACTTAAAAGGTAGAAGAGATTTACACAAATATAATGACTTAGTTCATGGGGAAAATGAGGCAAAGTGTTCTGAACTGATCAGGGCCCACGGGAACTACTTTAACTGCCATGGTTTTGTCCTGTGGAATGCTGGGATTGGTAGTTTAGGGAGAGACGCTCAGAATTCTCAGCTATAAAGCTCTAGCGCAGTGGTTCTCAACCTGTGGGTCCCCAGATGTTTGTGGACTTCAGCTCCCAGAAGCCCCAGCCACTATGGTCAATGCTCAGGGCTTCTGGGAGCTGAAGTCCACAAACATCTGGGGACCCACAGGTTGAGAACCACTGCTCTAGCGGTTCATCAGACTACAAGCCCCAGGATTCCATAGGATAGAATCATGGAAGTTAAAGCTGAATAGCAATCCTATAATTGCATACTGTGCATAGGTCCCAGATGACACATCTCGTGGTCATTAAAAGAAAAAGCCACACAGACTTATGCAGGGGAGTAGTGAAGTATGATTTTTCTAGGAGGAAATAAATGCAAGTAACTCAGGAGATTCTGAATGTTGTAATACTATAGATGACACTGGGCTCTGAAAGGGACATACTTTGTTGCACAGAGTTCCTCTCTCTCCAAATGTGATATAATGTGTTGTAAATGTGATATAATGTAATTCTGATATAATGTAACTCTAGCTTGCAAAAACTCTAAATGCATCCCATATCTACTTCGTTGTTCCATTCTGATTATCTTAATACACTTCTGTTTCTCTGAAGTGATGACACTGCTGATTCTGAGATAATAGAACTGAAAACCCACTTTAAAGCATTGGGACTATAATTAATATTCTTGCTACATACCTCAGTTCATTTTAAAACATATGTTTAAACATTCCTATATAATAGAGCTAGGAATTAAACTGTGAAAAGGCCTGCCTTCATTACAGCACAGGTCTCCCTCCACCTTTGAGCATTCACTTGGGTGTGATGTGAAGGGCTGGGAGAAGAAAGCCCTAACAAAGCGTATAGGAACCCCTGCTGTATCACATTAGCCCCTGGTGTGAAATTCTTCATTCCAAAAGGCCCTTGAAGAACAAACAATGCCAGTTGGTCCAAGTGAGTGATCCAACTGTAGAAGAAGTCAACCTCATCAGCAGACAGGAGTAAAAGAGTGCGTTAGGAATCCACACCAAGATGTATCAGCCCCCAGGGCCAGAATTGCCAAGGGATGACAAAGCAACCAAAGTGGTACTACCCCCCCCCGAACTCACCATCCACCACAACAGGCTTGACTGGCTCAATCCGGGACACTATTTCAGCTAAGTCAGTGAAAGAGGTTGTGGGGCAGGTCACAAGCTGCAAGAAAAGAAAGAGGAGGATGCACAGTTACTTCCCTGCCAAGGTTTTTTGTGCCTGCTATGTTTATTCCTGGGGAATAAAGGCAGCCTACAGGGGCTGCTGGTGCAGACTCAGGAGTGAACAGCTAGCACAACAAACACAGACTACGAAATCTTGCCTCAGCCACCAGCTGGCTAACTTAACTCGGCCAAGCCATGCTCTCACGGGCCAAACTAGACTCCTTTTGTATTGTCGATGTTGTCAGTGGGGATCTGGATTAGAACTATGGCTTGGATGGGGATATTCCCATGGGGGTCTCAGCCACCATTTAAAGGGAAACATGGACGCTTTAGATTAAAGGGTGAAGTTATGAAATACCAGGTTACTTATAATTAATTCCGTTTCCCAAGACCACGGAAACAACTACATTGCGTTTCAACAGTGATGGTATGAGGCATACCTTTATACCTCCGTGGTGTGACTATTTATAGGTGCATCAAGTATCTGGGGCACCAGAGAGGATAAATAGCACACAACCCAAATGCCGCCTGTTACAGTGCAGTCTCATGCTTTGCTCTGCATACTGAAGTGAAGAGCTAGATGTGAGGCGAGTGTATTTTGTACTAGAAGCTACTGACTTGTGATGTTTGGTTTTTCAAAAAAAGCACTAAAGCGACTTTGAAAAATGGGAAAGGAAAGAGTTACTTTTTGAAAGATGTAAACACAGTTACAGCTATCTGTTGTGTAGACCCTTAACATTTTAACTGGAACTAATTAGTTAAAAGTAACATTTCAACTTCTGACAAGCACACATATAAAACTAAATCCCTTTCTGAAATGCATAACTAGAAAGAGACAAAGCAGTCTCCATTTCTGCTCATTTTCTGACCTGATAGACTCCAAGGAGAGTTTACTGAACAATACCACAGAGAACGGAGCATTTATTAAAGAGTGCTGGCCAAAGATCTTAAGGACAGTTACAGATACAATTCTGTGGGTTTGCCAAAAGTTATCTACCTAAGTTGCAAAGCAATCAGATCAATTTACCGTAAAATGGGGCAGTCTATTTCTCTCCTTTAGAGAGACATGTTATCTCTATTACAGTGAACATCCAAAATATGATGCCTCAAATGGCTAATTCTGGACATGTTCAAACCACATTTGTTTGAGATGCACAATACAGAGTGCCAAGAAGACTAATATGCTGTGGCTCTGTAGAAAAGTCTTAGACTTGCTTTTGTCTGTGCAGAAAGAGACGCAAAATGCTAAGCAGATCTTCAACTTCCCAGGTCCCTTCTATGTGCAGGTTTTTAAAAAGGGCGTTTCTAGTTCTCACGGTTGAAACAAAAAGTTTGAAAGCACATGATGAAATGCCTGCCAGAATCTTGGAAACCTAAAGGGCAGCTCAATGAGTTTTCTAGTGGTCAGGGATACAGCTTGACAGCCCATGAAACTCTTTTTTCTTCTTTGATTCAACTTATCCCAGAAAGATTAAGGAAAGTAAGATTATCTATATACAAAGTACAAAATATGCTTCATTTAGAAAGGCGGCAAAATTTAGTGTCTCTTACCGTAGGATCTTAAATTGCTTGTGCACAGGTTTTTAAACACACATATAGCTAGGTTTTCTTTCATTTTTAAAAAACTGGAGTTTGCACATCTCTGCAATAGACAGCCAGTGGATCTGCTCTGGGCTGTGGCCATGTACAGCTGTGCTCCAGAAATCCAGTGGCATTTGTAGACAAATACCAAGATCAGAAATATTCAAACCTAGGTGACATCTTATGTTACGAATGTCTGCTCTGGTACTTCTTCTGACCCATACAGAACCCTAAGTAACATGCAGCTCAGCATCATTTTTTCCATCCAGCTCATATACTACCACAGTCCCCAAGACTGAATAAAACTAGTCTCTTAGCGGTGCCACATTTAGCCAGCAAAGACAGATGCTCTCAATATTTGTCAAGCACAAGCTGTCTTCCTTTTGGAAACTGAAAATTTCCCCATTTTTCTTAAATCCTGAGAATCTTGCAGTCCACAGCTAAACCAGCACAGTGCTGGGATTTTCATGTTGTATAATGCCCCCTCCCATCTAATGACTCTGAGCCGCTTAGGACAGTGCAGACCACAGGGTGAAGAAACATATACTTATCCATCTAATCGGTTGTTTCAACCCAGCTTATCAGACCAAACAGTAGCTTGTAATGAAAATCCAAGCAAAAGTACAAGATAATCAGGCAGCAGGCAGGGGTGCCATTTCTTCTGGTAGAATAGATAGATCAGGTTCTAAGCCTTCTTCTCCGCCAAGAGCCACATAACCTAGTGGAGGAGTGGGCAACTGTTGGGGGTTAGGGAGCCACGCTGCTCCCCAAGAGAGACTTTGGAGGGCTGCAACCCCTGCTGCACCTCTCAAAAACAATTTTACTTTTTCACCCCCCACATGCCCTCTAGGGGACATGGGGGGGCTATATTTGCCATATTTTGGCCCTCATGGGTTACTTTAGTAACTTGCAGTTCAGTTGCTGTTAATAAAAAGACCTCTTCTTGTTTTAAAAAAAATGGCTCGGCGGCCCCAAAATGTAACAAAATTTCCCCCATGTCCCTAGAGGGTATCTGGAGGCAAAATCTTGTTGTTGTTTTTTAATCCTAGGGGCCCATGGGCCACAGGCTCTGGGGACTGCCTGTGGGCCACAGCCTGCACTCTGTTGCCCTGGCAGAAGAAAATGGGACCAGCTCTTTTCTTTCTCTTCCCGACACCCTCTTCTCTCTCCTCCTTTTTACCCAGTGAGAGAGAAGATAAGATGGGTCTTGGCTGAAGTCTGAACTGATCTGTGGCAGAGGGTTTTTCTGAAACAAGACTGAAGCTTCCAGAGAGAGCTGAGTGCTTTCCAAAACCACTGCCCTCAGACACAATTCCATCAGACTCAGGCCTAGAAACAGCGGAAGGGCCCTCCCTCCATCCCATCTGCCACTGCCCTGCCCTCAGAGGGAGAGAAAACAGAGGAAGGCACAACTCCATTGGGTCTAGGACCAGACACAGAGGAAAGGCCCTCATTCCAACTCAACTGCTATCGCCCTGACCTCGGAGGGAGAGAAGAGGCAGTGTCTGCTAGACTTAATCCCCTCACACAATGCCATTCCCCCTTTCATTTTGTGTCACGTCTTAATTAGACAATAGGCCTGAGGGGAGGGAAAGCACCATGCATCGTGATGGTTCTAAATAAGTAAATAAATAAAATAAAAAGGACAGTCAAACCTGGAGAGCCAAGTTGGCCAAACCTTCAGATATTTTGGGGAACTCCCCCCACCCCCAGCCACGCTGGGGCAGGCTGATGTGACTTGTAGTGCAAAACCTCTGGAGCACTGATGGCTCCCCAGCCCTGCCAGAAAGCAAAGGGACTTCATGAAAAAATCACACCAGTGAAGGTGGGGTTGATTTGCTCCTCCAACAAGAGGTCTGCCGTTCACTTCCATGACTCCATAGCCCTTCCTGCCTTGGGATACGCACACATGAAGGTTTCGTTTTACACAGCGCCTGCCTGTCCTTCAGCATCTTGTCCAGAACGCCACTCCTGCACCAGACATTAAATACGGTCTTCCCATGTTGGTAGCCCACTTCCTGAAAAGAGAGAAGGACATGTTCAGTAACAGTGGCTGAGCTGGGTTCATGAACCACAGGCAAGCTGATGGTGATGGTGGAAGAGGACCCAAAACCCTTTGACTGTACTTTTTACAAGTCAGGGGTGTACAGAACCCACACTGCTGGCCTTTTGCTCAGTCCAACCAGACCTGGCGTATATACTTATATTATTATGTCTGGAAATTTTAGTGAAAGAAAGCTGACACCAAAAACCTGGATTGATTTATCCATGGCACAATGTAAGTACGGTACCTTAACTTTTATTTAAAAAAAAAAAAAAAAGGAACTATCTCCTTCTCTGAGTAGAGTGATGAAACATGAGAGCTTAGTCTGTCCTGGGGGAAACTAAAAGAAACACCAAACCCTTCTACTCTCTCCCTGACAGAGTCACTTCTGGCCTTTTTGAATGCCTGGACAGAAAAATGACAATTTTTCTCCAGCAGCTCTTAGGTGCTTCCCCACAAAGGAGCACTAAGGGAGTAGAGAGCCTTGGTGTTTCTTTTACGTTCTCCTGGGATGGACTAAGCTCTTGCCTTTTGCCACTCCACTTAGAGAAGGAGATGGTTCCTTTTTTTGATATGAGTCAATACTGTACCTTAACTTTTATTGAAGAAGAAGAAGCCATCTCCTTCTCTGAGTAGAATGGGGAAAGGTCTTTTTGAATGCCTGGGTGGGAAAATGGTAGCAGTGGCCAGGGTTGGCTGGCCCCCTGAGGCGGCACAAGTGCTTTCTTCTCTCTGTGGAATGGCCCTCAACTTATCCATAATTTTGGCCCCAAAACTTACTCTTGCGTGAGGTCAACTTATACATGAGTATATGCTTTAATTGCTGGCCAGTGCATCACTGCTAAGAATTAAAAAAAAAAATCTATGCCCCTAGTTGATGGGAAATGCTGGAATCTTATACTGAGGACCGAATCTGAATCGTATGAACAAAGAACACTCCCCATTCTCCACAACCCACTCATCAGTTTCCTCTCCCCCACACCTGCAACTCACACAGATTTCATCGAACTTCCCAAAGTCCAGAGTACCATAGCGGTCGATAGGTGGCCGGATGTACTCGCAGTAGTCGCTATTCTTGACCATCTCCAACTGTCGGACGCAGCACACATAGGCAAGTCGGGTCTGGATCTCTGCCATGTTCAGGACCTGCCAAAGGTATAAAGCATCATCGGTGCTAACTTGAAAAACACGAGGATAGCTGACTTCAAAGATGTTCAGCTCCTGCACCCTTCTCCTGCAAATTAGTTTACAGTCGTTCCTTCACGTTCATAGGCCTGACCTTCGAGAATTTCATTATTCACAAGGCACCTGCTTGCCTTCCCCCCATTCTCCTCCTCCCATTCCTTTGCATTCCTCACCCCAGGCTTGGAAGGCTTGTGTTTAAAATGGACATTTTTTCTTTTTGGGTGAGCAAAGCCTCCCACCGCTGGAGGCATGCGGCTGCATGTCTCTGCCATGTGGCTGCATGTTCTGCTGTGTAATGGCTGCTGATTGGTCAGGTGCTCTCTTTGCTCCTACCCCTCCTTTCTCCAGATGGTGACATAAAGTAGCTAGAACCCCAGAAATCCACTCTTCTCTGTCTGAGGGGAAAGTACTGGTTAGCCTTTTAGCTTGTCTTCTCCCCTGGAACGCCAGGACCAGAGGCAAAGGAATGGGATGGGGATCAAGGGCTGGAGTTGTTATAATTTTTCCATCTTCGCAAGGGTTCTGCATCCCAAATCCTTGCAAATGTGGAGGGGTCACTGTACTGGGCACCCTGCAAATTGTTTAGACAGCATGCTGAGAAATGTTTGTTAGATATTCTCAGAGAACTACAACATTGGACTGGAAGTCCTAATGGTTAAGACAGGTTTAGAATGGGGTTGTTAGAGCGGTGTAGACAGGGCACATTTATCAAGGGCATAAAAATACCCTTAGGCTTTTTCCAGTGAGTGCTCACTTTCTGATTCAGCTTCTCTAAATCGCTCATTTAAGACCAATGTGGTGACAGGAAGACGAAAAGAACTACAAATATGGCCTGATTTCCTGAGCTCGTAAATGTCATGTTTTAGGACTACAATTCTGAATGGCCATGCCTGGGAATTGGGAGTTGTTGTTCAAAAAGTAACTTCTCAAAGTTCAGCTAATCTTCCTGCCTGGACAATAGCTACTTGTAAAGGTCTTTTCAGTTATAATGCATTCTTGAAAATATGTTTTTGTACAATATTTGTAACAGATGGAATATTGGACTTTGGCCAAAAAGAACTTGAGTTCAAATCCTTGCTTCATAGCTGTGAAACTGGCTTTACCACTGACCATGCTACAAATATTGGCTTTACCACTGACCATGCATATCTCTCTCCTAGCCATCAGGAGAACACCGATAACTGTGGAAAAGAGCAAAGCTATATGAACGCTTCCAGTTTTTTGGTACACTTATGTGCTCCCCTGGTAGTAAGCACAGGCCACCTGAGGAGAGCAGGCTAGCAACTTTCAAGGAGCATGAGGCATACCTTGACTTTCTCCACTAAAGGGTTCCACCGCTTCCACAGCAGCCACCAGCCAGAGAGGGCGTCACCATAATTGGTGAGGTTGGTCTCATCCCTGCTCCCCACGTCAATGGCGATGACCACTTTCGCTCCCATGGACCGTGCAACATCCGCTGTTAGGACAACAAGGAAAAGTCTGCCACAGCACTGCAACTCTGCCTCCCAACCTATCGCCTGGCATGAGGTAATTTTTTTTGGCAGGTTCTCTACCACTCATCTTCCATGCTGGACATTTGCCGGCTTTGCTCCAAAAAAGGGAGCCATTTCACCTTCCAAAATGCTCTCTCAGAAATTCTTCCCCCTCAGCAAAATTAGGGTAATTTATAGACCTTCCCTGTTCCAGTAATTCACTTTTTAAACCAAAACGTGGAAAGTATTTCTCCTGATTAAAAAAAAAATAAAAAGGCTCTTTGCAAAGAAAGAGTGACTCAGTGTCCCACAGGGAGGCGAGGGTGAGAAGACAAGAGGAACAGCTAGTGAAAGAAGACCACAAAACAGAGTCGTGACGAGTGTGCCATTTCAGATTTCAGCTGGTGATGGAGAGCAGTGGGGTGGGGTGAGAGATTCTCAGCGAAGTTTAAAGGCCTGCTCCTGCATACATTTAAGCTAACATTTTAAAGAGGCACAGCACAATCTGGCACTTTTACTTATTTATTCCTCTTAACTATGGCAAAGTTGAGAGTCAGGGTGATGAAAGGCTGGACCCAGTTCCACATTTCCCCTCAGCTGTAGGATGCACTTTGGACCAATCCCCATGTCTATCCTACATCACAGGGGAAGGATGAGGACAACATGAGGAGAGAGGAATGCAGACCTAATTCACACAGTGCAGTGTGGTACAGCAGCTGGACCAGCCATCTGCCAACCTGGCACTCTTCATGTGTGTTGGAGTACAACTCCCATCATCCCCAGCCAGCACAGCTGTGTGGGAAGGTCACCAAGTTGGCAAACGCTGGGTTAAAATGTGGGAAGAGAAGCAAGGTGACACAGTTCGAATCCACATTCAACCATCAGAGTCTCACTGAATAGCCTTGGTCATATCACATTCTCTCTCCATGTAACCTATCCCAGAAGGATATTAAAATAAAATCAGGAGTATGAGAGTGGGAGAAGACAAGAAGGAAGAGCACTATGGCTGAATACACCACATTCATCTCCTTGGGAGATGGGCAGGATTATGATTATGACAATCTCAGAGTCTGGCAAAGTTCCTTTTGTGGATTACAACTCTCAGAATCACCCAATCAGCATGGCCCAGTCATATTGTTTGCTGGGGACTTCTGAGCATTACTGTCCAAAAAAGAGACAACTTTTCCAAGCTCTTTCATTACTACTATAAATATTAAAAGGATCTGTGAGCAAATGGGTTAACAGAGAAAGCTTAATTAGTTCAATCTGGACACAGCATTCAGCATGCTGAAATCACCAGGTCTAATGTCAGTCATGACTAACTTGAGTCCCACCATCTCTCTCCAGCAAAGATTAAATCTGGATCCAATTTCTATGCAGGTAAATGCAACACCGCAAGTCTGCTGCTGGGTAGTCATTCAGTGACTTATGCCAGTTTCTGGCCAGTGATATAGGATGATGAAGGACATCATCTGGCATGGAGATTCCTCATTCTTCTCTACCCCACCCTACCTCCAAATGATGTCCTTGGGTGTGAAGTTGATTCTTGAGGGGGGCAAGGAATCAACTGGGTAACTATAAATGTGCAGTGGTGTGAGAAGAGAGGTACAGCGCCCATTCACTAAAATCAGGCAGCTTCAATATGGTAACAAGAAGTAGCACAAGATACTGAAGGAAAAGAGACAGCTGAAGGCTTGCAATCTCACTTCACCTTCACCCAGGCTTCTCTTCCTGACATGTAGCATTCAAGCTACCTGCTCAGATAAATAGTTTTCCCAGTTCCCACTAATATACTACTCTGTAGAAAAGACAGAAACACATTCCACATGTACCACTCCAGCCTGAAGCTTAAACATTTAGCAAGTTAACCAGCGTTGCCAAAGACACATGTACAAATTCAGCCTTTCTGTATCCCGATGCCCACTCCCACCCCTTGTTCTCTCACCACAGTTCAACATCAGAGATACACTTTGGTAAGCCCAAATGCAAGAGAAATTCAGAACTGCACCAGAGGTAGGATCAGGCTGCAAAATGAGTGGCAAATGGGTGGTTTCAATAATACCTGGGAGATTGTTGATGTAACCACCGTCCATCAGGAGGTGTCCATCTTTGGGATCGCAGAGTGGTGGCAAGTAGCCGGAGAGGGACATGCTGGCCCGGATGTACCGCCATAGACAACCTGCAGGGAAAGGCAGAGAAGGGATCCATCTCCCCCTGAAGAAAAGGCAGCAGCAAAGCTATTCTAACCCTAACCTACTTTCAACTACCTTAACACACAGAAGGGATGGAAGCCAATACGGTGTGACAGATGGAATATTGGACTTTGGCCAAAAAGAACTTGAGTTCAAATCCTTGCTTCATAGCTGTGAAACATATGTGGCAACCTTGGACTAGTTGTAGCATCTCTTCTTAGCCTGCCTTACCAGATTGTTCTCAGGATAAAAACACTGAACTATTGAGTTCTGCATGGCAGAATGTTGGACTAGATGACTCTTGGGTTTTCTTCTTTTACTGCAGGAATCCACAGCTACAGGTTCCCTGAGAAATGGTCACCCAACCTCTGTTTAGATCCTTATCACACTACACTGTTACTATACTGTTAGTGAAGTTCAAGAGCTCTCCACCTGAGAATTCTAAATGCCGCTCCCTAAACTGCAGATCCCAGGATTCCATAGGATGTTGCCATGGCAGTTAAAGTGGAATATAACAGTGTAGTGTGATACTGCCCTCAAAAATCTCCAATGAAAAAGAGTCTACATTTAACAACTCGAATTCATTGGTTTGTGTCTCATCCTCTACAGTGGTAAAAAATAAGCCTGCTTTGTCCTCTACATGACATCCCTTCAGATGTTTAATGACTGTTTTCTTCAGCCATATTCTTTCCTACATAGATTATATGTGGCGTGATAAACCAGGGAAAATCTCCATTTGAAAAACCTGGTGATAATGTGGTTATAACACCCTTGAGATTTAAAAAATGGGCTAAAGCCTCATGTCTGTTGTTGCACTGAGCTCCTTTAGGAAAATGAGATTAAAAACCCAATAAATAAATGTGCTGGTTTATTAGACTGGGGGTGGCATTTGGGAGTCTGGAAAGTCTGGAGAGCCCTGTGCTGATTATCCCATAAGCAGGACCCACACTCCCCCCTCTGGCAATTCCTACCAAATGGCGTAGAGTGAAAACAGTTTGGCTAGCAACTCTCTCCCTCTCTTAGGCCAGTTCAATTATTTCTATGCAGAGCTGTACGACAGGGGAATTTATAACCATTAAAAGCAGGGTGTTTTTAATCAGCAAAAATGGATTGGATTCACTCCCTCTGAAAAGTGGCAAGGTCTGCGACTCACTTTCATAATTCTTTCTTCGATCTAATAACCACAAGCATGGACAGGGAGCCAGGGTGGTCTAAATGTTCCCTTTGAGCATTTATCCTCTCCCCCACCATGAAAAAGCTAGTAATGAAAGTCGAACAAGCCATGAGCCTAGGAAGTTTCTGGAAAAAGTTCAAAATCCCTTGACTTGAGGCAGCCATCTTGTAACCAGAGTGTACTAAAAAGCTCTGATGTGCATCCAGTCAGAAACATTAAGGCGATATGACTTGAGCTTCTGGGAACAAGGAAGTCTAAGAGTCCTAATTAGTTAATTACAACTCCAGACCATTTCAGCATTTTGATTGCAACATTAGGACTGGACAGCTCAGAGAGACAGCCTCGCTCCATGCGGCGTCTTCACGAATGGGTTTTTCAAATAGAGAATCCCCCTGGTTGATCATACTGTATACCATCCATGGAAGAAAAAGGAAGAACCAAACCTGGTACGGTAGTCCTAATACCCTTCTTGCCAAATGAACTATTATTAGGAGTATCAGGGGCACACGTACCGGAGTAGGAGCGAATGAGAGCACCACCCTCTAAGTAAGAATTCTACCCCTCTAAACTCAAATTATTGTTCATTCTCTAAATTGCTAGCTTTGTAGTAACAAAGCTTCAACTGAGCTAGAGGTTAGGCATCCAAATAGAAGACAGACAGACAGACAGACAGATAGGCAGATTGCAGGCAGTTACCAAGGGAGTGCAAGCAAAGCAAAGAAGAGTTCCAAGTGTAAACAGTTTTCAATGTCTGTTTTTCTCCTACTAGAAACACTGGAAATTTAGGGACTGGAAGAAAATTTCCATGCAGGCCCTTGGAAACACATGTGTCCACACAGAGTCCACACAAAGCTCTTGTTGTCATGAGACTTGCTTACCATCTGTGTGGACCCTCATGGCTGAGGCAGTGATGTCCGTCGTGATTATGAAGTATGGAATCCACAGATCCTACCATAAAGAAAATATTCATTAAAACCAAATTTCTTGCTCTGAAAAAGAAAAAAGTCCCCAAAAATCTACTCACAGAGGAGCCTCACTGCTGGATCTCTGTATGATCCACAGCAAGTATGCATGCTGACAGTGGCAATCCTTCTGCGTTTCAGCACTGGATGTAACTGGCCATTCAACAACTTACTAGGGGGAAATAAGCAGTATTCTGCCTTCAGGAAAAGCTGCCTCCTACCACCTTGCATTACTACCTTTACATTACTTCAAATCCAGGAAACATATTCAAGGTTTAGCTGTATTGGCCATGCAGCAAAATACCTCAAAATCCAAAACCCACAAAGCAGTGATACCTTTATTAGGCCAAATCCAAAGCATAACATATATCATGCGACCTTCCAAAGCTTCACTGCTTTCTTCATCATGCTAAAACATTACAAATCAATGTTAAGAGTCACAGGCCTACATTTTGTCTCAGCTATAGGCCTGTGACTCTAATATCATCACCTTTCTACTTTTGTACAATTTTTAACATCTTTGCCTGATGAAGAAGCCAGTGAAGCTTCGAAAGCCTGCATGATGTATTGTATGCTTTGGCACTGGCCTAATAAAGTATTAGTGCTTTCTGGATTTCAGAATGTGTTGTATTTTGCCTTAGGTTTGACTTCTAATACGGAGGCTGAACTGCACATGGGAGTCATGCAGAGATACAGAGGCTGAACTCAATCACATCACTCTAATCCATGAATGATGACTTAATACATCAAAAATTACAGTGTGTGCTGTCCATTCACTCCTGCTTCATCCTCTCCCATCAAAGTAGTGGGAGAACAAACAAGGAAAGCAAAAGCTTCTTATGAAGCACAAGCTTGGAATTATTGCTCACTGTGTCCAAATAAATGAAGACCATAATCAGCTTGAAGCCACAGTTTGTTCTTGCTTTTATCATAACCCTGGGTTTAGAGATCACACAGCTGACATAGTCATTACAGCTCCCATCACTGCTTGGGGATGATTGTCTTTCACAGTCCAATAGATCTGTAAGGCTCTGGGTAAAAGAAGACCAAACTGAAGTGGCATGGTAACGCAACCAGCAAGCCTTTTGAGACTGTAAGAAGAAGATTCTGTAAAGAAGATTCTACACACTTGAGAGTACCTCACTTCAGGCATGAAAGCAAACCTTCAGTTTTAATTAAGGGGGAAAGAACAGCCCTCCCTACTTGTTTGTCCCAGAGTAAACAGCAAGGTGTAAACTGGTGCCTGCTTTACCTACCAGTGACTCATTCCTTCAGTCTGTGACTTTCTATTTTGAGGCTCAGACCACACTACAGACCTCATGGTCATGACATCACACCAAAGTTTTGTATTCCTTTACCTGTTCTCCCATCTCCTGCTTTCTGAGCCAAACCCACCTGATTAAGAGTATCTGACAGCTTGTCATCTTGCATACTTTAGGGGCATTTTGATTGGTCCAAAGATACTGCCCAACTGATGAATCTGAGAGAACATGAAAAGTTCTACCTCTTGGCTTTTCAAAGCACACATTTCTCCCTTGAGATATGAGCAGCAGAGCACAAAAAAAATCAAGGAAAGTACCGTGATGGAAAGAGATGGACTTTGAGTTTGATCCTAAAATCAACTTGGATGGGGAAGCATATAGGATATGCATGCAGATTACCCCAAAACTCCTTAAAGGAGAAACAGTTTAAGGATGTGAGGAATTTGAATATGCATATAAAGCATGAACACAGCTGGACTATTCACACACACCAATCTGAGCTGAAAAGATTTAAATCCATTCCAGCATGCTAAAAGTCAGTCCTCTATTAATATAACTGCACCAAGACTTTAAAGGATTCTCTCCTACAAATATAGAAGGGATCAAGAAAGCCATGGCTGGACAGGCTAAAGAAACAATACGGGCTACATAATATGCAGCAGGAACAGCTGGAAATGGAGGCTGCTCTCTGTAGGGGAAGATTAGCAAGAGAGAAGCTGACATGCCTCTCAGTGTTCCTTCCAGTTGCGACTGCAACAATAATTAGAAGCTGAGAAGGCCCTGTACCTGTGCATGAATTTAGGTCACACGCCAATGACCTACATCAGCTGTCCCCAACCCAGTGCCCTTCACAGATATGTTCAACTACAACTCCCATCAGCCCCAACCAGCATGGCCAGGGCAGGGAATGTCCATTTATTAGAAAAGGTGACTCCATGGAAGTTGAATACATGCAAAAGAAGAAAGCATAGCACACAACAGGTATACTCATTAACTTACCAAGGAGTTAGTTTAACATCCCCTTACTAACCCAAAAACAACTCTTACTATAGGCAGAAAATTGTTCTGTACTGACAGAGCATGTTGCTGAAAGGAAGGATGGAGGGAGGCTTTTAGAAGCAAAAGGTTGAAGAGGAAGGAGGATTTAAGCTTCATATCCAGGGCAGAAAAGTTGATAAAAGGGACCCAGGAGCAAAGCCTCTAAGATGTACGGCTGTTATTCCTCGGAGGGGCTAAAATTGCAGCTGCCCAGTTACATAACTCTAAAACACCCTCACACTGGTGGGGGATTAACCACAAGGCTACAGAAGCTGTTGGGAGACTCTATGCGGTGGCCCTCTCAAAGTGGCAGCATCACTGCTTAGGCGTTTGCAAGGCTCTCCATCCTAGGACTGCTACTCTCTCAGAGGCTGCAACCCCAAGGGGGATTCCCAGCATAGCAAAGAGAGACACAGCGGTGTTATATGAGCTCAAGGATCTCATGCAGAATAACTGCCTCTGTATTTTGGTAAATGTCCTCTCTGTATTTGCTTATGTGCATGGAGAAAACGAAGCTGTGTGGTGGACCTGAACCATATTCTGTACACAACTCGTATAACCGGTTTAAAATTTCATGGAAGGTAATTTACCATTCTGTGTACGGTCTTGAAGAACAGCTATTTGAAATCCACAGGAGGAATCTCCCAGAGAATGGACTTAGATCCCCAACTTAGCAGAATTTCATGGGCAGCCTTCATCCCTACAGGACTGTTGTGAGGATAACTCCAGATCAAACCCCAGGAATATCAAAGGGTTTACTCTTTGGAGGCAGGGCAGGATAACAAATGGCAGAAAATGTTAAATGTCAATTTATTTAACAATTTTTTTGGCTTGTTATCCCCTCCCCACAATCTTCCCCCCAAAATGCAATTTGCTATCAAATCTAGCCAATGAGCAATTTTGAACACATATAGTTGGGTGGACTGTACATGCCAATCATCAACAGACTCTTCTATTGAATAATAGTCCCTCTGATCACATCAGCCCACTCTGTCTAGTTTGTCACAATCTGCTACTACTTGTGCATTTGCAAACAAACCACTTACCTCAATCTGTTTGTCTTTAAAGATGTCACAGACACTGTTATTAAAGGTGGCTCCAGAAAACATGGAGGTGATGGGGTAGGTCAAGTCTAGGACTGTTCTAAACACTGAATTCATATTCTAAAAAAAGAAGATTGTTTATATATAAAAATGGGTAACAGCACACTAGAAGTCCAGCTGAGACTAAAAGTACCCCCTTATCTGAACTAATCTAATCAAATGCTGGAAGGCTTCAAACTTTCATATGTCCAAGGAATCTTTGTTCCATCAACATGTTTGCCAAAGATTCCAAGCCACATTTTAGGGCATCCATTCCGTTTATACACGACAAGACTGTTGGATCTCAGCAGTCAGCCTGTACAAAATTAGTACGCACTGGAATGGATTCACAACACTCCCTTGTGCCTTGTCCATTGTGCGTTGCTGGTGGGCAGATTGAAATGGTTGGAGATGTTGGCCAACCACTTCTCATGTACTGGATAACCCACATGCCACAAAACTCATCCTGAAGTAGACAGCAGTTTATTTTTATGGACAAGCATGAGTAACACAGCACAGTTCCACAGAAACTGCCAAAACTGAAGGGTACATAGAGCACACATAGTTTATAGGTAATCAATACACGTTTGGGCATGCAAAGCATTCATTGGTTGAAGCCATAAATCCCTTCATGAGTCTATCCCCCTTTTACTTTTCCAAGCTGGTGCTTGCCATAATCCACATGCCTTTGACCAAGGTGACCCCTCCACGCATATTTCTCTATCCCTCTCTCCACACTACTTTGTCCTCATAACATCCCTGCACCGCCAGCCTTTACTTTAGTTTTCCCACTCTTCCCTAACATGAAACACCATGTTCACCGGAAGCGGCCTTTGGGTTACAACGAAGCAGCAACTAGCTGTACTTAAGCCTGCATACAAACTATCCCCTTTTATGCAATAGTTAAATACAAAGCAGCAGTTTGGAAAGGATATACAGTCAACAGGTTAGCATTTCTATGACAGGGAGCTTAGCAACCTGACACCACTGTTGATACTTCCATTAGAAAATGCTGATCAGCCTGACCCAGGAGGCTGCTTTAGAAAACTCTTTTGGGGGGGGCAGGGGGTCAATGCTGCTAAAAACAGCAGTATTATGAATGAAAGGTTTTCAATTAGGTGGTGAAAAGAGTAAAAGACAGAGAACATCCAGAGGTTTGCCACAGGCTAGCACTCTCTTGGGAGAAAGAACTGCAACTCCCTTAGCCACACTCTCATCGTTCTTCATATCACAGACACTGAAAGAGGGCTGACAGGTCAGGATTAGAGCGCGCATCATGCACACAGAAGGGCTCAAGATTCAGTGTCTGGCACTGCAAGTCAATGGATGAGACAGTAGGTAACAGGAAAGACTTCTCTTGTGAGTGCCTCTGGCAGCTAACGTAGGCAATACCAGGTCAGATGGACAAAAGAGTCCAACCTGGTAAAACAAGCATCTTCCTATATTCATATTTATTCATATTCATATTTATCAAATAATCACAACTTTCTGTTTTTGTTTTCACTTCTCATTTAATACACGCCAATACATACTTCTGCTTTCCTGGTCAAAGTCCTCCAAGGAGCTTTGATGTCACGGAGGCAGGAGAGAATAAAGAGCCTCTCAATCTGGCTGGAAGCCTTCACTGTTTTTCAGCTCTCTCCAGTCTCTGATCCACTGTCCTTCCCATGTAGGTCAACTATGGACAACTGGAAGCCTGTGGGCAGGATTCAAATCCAGACCCAGAGAAACATGAGCTGATTTCTGAGCTGCCCTCAGATTTCAGGGCTAGTATGGTCATAGTTTAATTCATAAGGAGAAACCTTACGAATCAAACTATGATCATACTAGTCCTGATACAGCTTGTTTCAGGTGAGAGATTCACTGCACTGTCGCCTCGTATGGTCCTGTCTCTCAAGTTCTTCCAACAAAGGTGACCTCAGTTCTAACTAAAGCCTCTCTTGGCAAGATTTGTTCGGTGGGGTGTGCGTGTGGCATTGTCTTCCTCCGAGGCTGAAAAACTGTGACTTGCCCAAGGTCACCCAGTGAGTTTCCATGGCCAAGCAGGGATATGAATCCTGGAGTCCAAAGTCCTGCTCCAACACTCAAACCACTCCACCACACTGGCTCTCTAGATTTATATAGAATTTAGAATGGAATAGGGTTACCTAAAGGCACCAGATCCCATCTGATCTTGGAAGTTAAGCAGAGTCAACCTTGGTTTGTCCTTGGATGGGAGACCATCAACGAATACCAGGTCTTATAGGCTAGATTACAAAGGAAGGAACTGGCAAAACCACCTCTGAGTATTCCTTACTCTACCCTATGAAAATCACGGAGTTGCTCTTGAAGGCACATACAAAAATACAGAGCTGCTCTCCGTGTATCTCTCGAGAGCTTTCCAGAAGCAAGCTCATTCCTTAGTCGACAGCCTCATCCTCTCTTGCTGTGTGTACTAATAATGCATTTAACCACGTAATTAGCTGTTCTTGATCTCTGCCTCAACATACAGCTTCTGTGAGGCATGGATCATTCTGTTATTCAGACTAGTATCTTGAAAATACAGTAGCCCCTCGAGTAGACTAGAGTGTGCTGGGTCCTGGAGAAAAAGATAGTGCATTTGCTGGCATATAAGACACACTCATGTATAAGATGCACCCCCTTTACAGACCGGCAAATACTATTTGCCGGCGTATAAGACGCTCTAGCATATAAGATGCACCCCATCTTCAAACAGCATTTTTCAGGAAAAAAAGTGAGTCTTATTCACCAGCAAATACAGTAATACAGACCAAAATGAATGGCCCTTCATCCACCAACCGTGTAGAGTTTAAATTCTGGACTGCAGCTGGAACAAAATGCGCACACACAGTTTCTGTCTTCACAGCTCAGTGTGCATTTCAGCCTAGCTTATTCAGCCCCAGCCTTTTGTTTTCTAGCCCCGAGCATGTGAGGCTTGATGGATGAACCTAGATGACAGACGTGGCCCAAAAAAAGAGACTCAGAGAAAGGTCTTCCGTTTGTTATTTTATAATCCCTTCGACCTGGTTTCTGCAGCTCCCTCACACAGGGCTAAGAGTGGGCAGGGGAGGATTGCTAAAAATACCTAAAAGCCTTTTTCACCCGCAGTCATTCCTCAACTCATTTTAGCGATGGGGCAACAGGTGGGAGCTATTGCAGCAAGGGCACGAGAAGACAAAAAGAGGCAATGCAAGGCCAGGCCATTCTCTGGCTGGTGGCAACCCTTGCATTGCCAAGCCCTTCACAGCAACATTGAGTGAACTACATGCCAGAAGGAAGCCAAAATCCTGCACTCAAAATAAAGTCAGGAACTGGCTGACTTCGGGGTCCTGCTTCCAATACATACTTTGCATCAGGGCTTGGGGGGGTGGTACAGAAAAGCTTCTGGACCCCACGGATTGCGCCTGTTGGCACACTGCTTGATTCCACTTCTGCTAGTACAGAGTTTGCTTGCCAAGCCAATCCTTTTCCCGAGGCCATCGGCAGGCAAAAGCAGAGAGTTCAGAAGACCCTCTGCTGGAACAAATTCTCTCCTACTGTCCTTCCGTTAGCTGTCGTTCTTTTTAAAAAAGAACGGAGTACAGGTATCCCCTGCTTCTATGACAGGTTAAGGGCAGAGCACTCTTAGAAAGTGGAACCAGCTGAAAAGCAGAACACAGTCTCTTGTCGGTTCTTCTCACATTGCTTTCTTCCTGTAGGGAACGTGAGGAAATTACAGAGGCTCAGCTGGAACATGTGTGGTCTCAAGTGAGCCTCCATAATTCCTTCATGCTCCCTATAGGAAGAAGGACAGACAAGGAAGAAGGACAGACAAGAGAGAAGAACTGACAAAAAAAAGGGAATCCCGTGTCAATGGAGCTAGTACACATCTATAATTTACAGAGGTTGAAAAAGTAGAACATCGAAAAACGAGTAATCAAAAAGCAGGGAACACCTGTAAAAATATAAAAGAAGACACACAGGTTGCTTTTGGCTACAGTCCCCAGAATCTCTTAAGAGAGCATGGTAGACAATTGAGATTGCTGTCGTGTGCCTTCAAGTCCTTTCCAACTTATGGTGACCAAAGGCAAACCTATCCCAGGGTTTTCTTCACAAGATTTGTTCAGAGGGGGGTGCCTTCTGCTGAGGCTGAGAGAGTGTGACTTGCCCAAAGTCATCTAGCAGGTTTCCATGGCCAAGGGAGGTTTCAGACCCTTTCCTCCAGAATCCTAGTCCAACATTCAAACCACTATACCACACTCACAAAGGATACCTGGAATTATAATCCAAGGTCTCGAAATAATCCTGCAGGTCAGCCTTTGCTCTCTGATCACACCTGAGAGGAAATGAATGGCTCCATTTTGTGAAAAAAAAATTCACCCCCTTCAAAATAACCCCACATTTTGGCAATTTGGGGCAGGGAGTAGAGCCAAAATGCAGCAGAAATATTTACCGATTCAGAGTAAGGGTAAGAATCACTGCTGTCACTCTGAGTGGGCTTTGAAATCTTGTTTGATATAGTCAAATCTGATTGGCTACATGGTGTTGTGATAGAACCCCACTAGCTGTATGCAACCCCTATTAGCAGCAGCAGTGACCACCTTCATACCCCCTACCTGCACAAACTTGTACCAAAACAGCTGCTGGGAGGGGTAAATGAACGGGAACAAAGGGGTATAGAAAAGGTAGGGTTTCAGAATAAGGTTTATTAAATGAAGTTTAGTGGGTTGGGGGATTCTGGAGAACATTTCCATAGGTAACACACACACCCACACACACACATTACTCCCCCCCACCCCAAAGTTCATCAGAAAAGCCACTGTGGTACAGTGGTTAAGGTGCTAAACTAGCAACTTCACAGATCTGAGTTCAAGGCCCCACTCGGCCATGAAACTTACTGCATAAGCTTGTCAATTCACACACATTCCTCTTGATTTAATTTCAGTGCCATTGTGTGGAGGAGAGCCATGTACACTAATCTTTGATATCACTGGAGAAAAAGTGGGCTATAAATGTATCTAACAAACAAACACACACATACACTTTATAGCCTGGGAACTACGACTGTTAAGATGCCATTCTGGATGTCCGAAATGACTTCTCTCGCACAAAAAACTGAAACTGCTACTCAAAACCCTGAAATGAAATGCTTATAGCAAGGCAGGAGTAACATTTGAGTGTCCCTCAGCATTCAACACAATAATACAAGAAGATAGGAACTGCACCACAATGCTTAAGAAGCCAGTGGTGGGGCTGAATTGAGAGAAGGTTCCCTTTTCCGACAGCTCTGGAAAAGCGTGGGAACCCACTAAGCCTCAACATTCCCTAGAGGTAGGCCTGCCAGATTTTGTTGCCCTACAATTCTGCTCTGTCATACCCAGCATAGCCAACGGCAAGGGATGATAGGAACTGCAGTCTGGCAGATTCTGGAGGGTAACATATTACTCAGCCCTGCTCTAGGAAAAAATGAGGAGGGGAGAGACAAAGGGAAACTAGGAGACCAGTCCGGCTCCTGCTCCCCGTTTGGAATATGCATTAGATAATCAGGTGCAGAAGAGAACAGGTCCCAGTCACTGGGATGATGAGATTGGACAGCAACAGGTTGGAGAAAGATGTGTTAAAAGCATATTCTGTTTCCATCTATCAAGATTCAGAGGGAACAAAATAGTGGAAACTCTGTGTGTGTGTGTGTGTGTGTGTGTGTTCAACCTCCAGATCTCTTTTTTCTCAATTAAGCCAAGCCTGACTAGTTTCTCTCTGAAAACCCCATGAAACCAATTTTCTCACACTCGATAAATCAAAGAAGGAGACGCTTCTAAGTGACAGGAAGATGTATCTCACCCGATGCTCACTCGAGCCATAAGCCAAAATGGACGCTTTGATGCAAAGTTACTCTCTTTCTTTTAGAGCCATTAAATACAAATTCTGCACACGAATTCCTGAACTGCTACTTCCATTAGCAGAGATTTTGGAAGGGGGAGGGAGCTCACGTTCCCAAGGCCACCCCACATTTTTTAAAAACCAAACCCATTGTAACTCTTGCTCCTCGTGAGTTTAAAAACAACAACAACTGGAAACAAAGATTTACCTGAGTCAATCACTTCTACCCACAATATGGCAGCATGTGGAGTGAGAAAAGAAAGAAAGAGAAAACATTAGGAGGGAAGTATTGCAGGAGGAGGAGGAGGAGGAGACAGATAACTTCCCCATTCCCTCTCTGGCCATTTCCACACTAGCCTGTTATAGTGCTATTATTCCACTTTCAACATCCTTTGGAATCCTGGGGTTTGCAGTTTAGGGAGGGGGCAACGGTCCTCTTGGGTCTCCTTTCTTGAAGTAACCCTTGCTACTTTATTTAGCAGGCTAGGATAATTAAATAACAAAGGTTTCATCCATTCCACAATATTTCTGATTTCTATGTACAGTTGTGAAAGCTGGACAGTCAAGACAGCCGACAAGAAAATCAATCCATTTGATATGTGGTGTTCAAGGAAAGATCTAGGGATACTGTGGTCTTCTAAAATGATAAATAAATGGGTCCAAGAGCAATCAGGTCGGGACACCCATTAAAAACTAAAATGACCAAACTGAGGCTATTGTATTTTGGACACACCATGAGATGATATGACTCATGGAAAAGATATTGCTGCAAAACGTGGAAGGTGTATGAAAAGCTGGATTGATTCGGTAAAGAAAGAGCGCCCATGGCTGTCCTTAGTCTGCAAGACCAGAGCAGGGTTATTAATGACCAGGGCTCATGACGGCTTCTTGTTCACAGGACTGGCATGGGCTGAAGCCAACCTGACAGTAAATGACAAGAACAAAATTTAGCCAGCACATCGGAGCGAACTTCTCAGTCACTGGTAATTGGTAAATTCCAACGCTAAAGCAAATGTTCATGGTACAAGCACCAACTTTGCAGCAATACTCTTTGGCCTGCACGAGCATAACCAGGAAACTGAGATGGGAATTATCCCGTCAAACGTTTGAGTATATTTGCTCATTTTGTGGGCTCAACTACGGGAAACGAAAACAAACCTGCACTCTCCCACCTTCCACCCTAGCTCTGTAGACATTCCTTATATAAACAGCTCACCCTAACCTGGCTCCCAACATGAGATGTCTGGCTGGGGATGGTGGGTGTTGCAGTCTTGTGCATTTGGATGTCAGTTAGTTTGAGGAAACTAAACTATTTGGATGTCAGTTAGTTTGAGGAAACTAAACTATTTTTTACTGTCTTAAATTATTTTAAATTATTTTAATCTCTTTATATTGATTTTACTGCCTGCTGTCCTGAGAGCAATTATTTTAAATCTCCTCATATTGATTTTACTGGCTGCTGTTCTGAGATCTTATGACTTAGGGTAGGATACAACTATTTTAATGAATAAAATAAATAAATTATATATTCCATTAAGGCTTTATAAACGTAGCCCTCCTTACTTGAAATCAACCAGAGTATCAACTATCTGAACCTGTGCATGTTCACATCCCACCTTTTGCCTCTCCCACACCATCTTTCCTTTTTCTGACTTGTAAGCTTCTTTGGAAAGGGGCTCCATCCTCCTTGTGCATGTTATTTTGCCAAGGGCTCTACGTATGATGAGAAGCACCCTTGCTCTCCAAACTGTGGTCAAGACCAATAATGTACTCAGAAGGAGATGCTAAAATGGACTACCTCACTACAAGTGGCAGGTGGGTGATGCACAGTGGGTTTTTTTTAATGTTCTGTATTTAAAACTCCATGCAAGAGCGGAAAAAGAAGGATACTCAACTGAAGGGTGGAATGCAGCCTCCTGGCTTACCTGTTGAGTGCTTTTTTAAAACAGGAATTTTATCTGAAAGAGCATACAAAATTTGCATTTTTCACCCCCAGTCTTTTAATACAGGAAGTTTTCAAAGAATGGGCTGGGGGGGGGCTGTATTGTCATAATCGTTGTTTTTAAGAGCATTCTATCTTTTTTAACAGCATTTTTATTCTTTACTCAGTTTTCCTTGTTTTAATACTGTAAACAGTTTAATGTTATTTTAATATTCACTCCTTGTATGTTTTTAATTGCATTTTTTTCAAAGTGGAAGCCACTTTGAGCACCAAATTTGAGAAAAATGCATCAATATCATCATCATCACCACCAGCAGCAGCAGAGTCTGAAGTAGTTCAGTCCATTGTACCTTTTAAGTAATCCACTGTCCTGTTCCCATACCTATATCAGAGCTTGGAACAGTTAGTAATGGATTGTAGCTCCCAGGATACCCAGCCAACCTGGTCATTCTACCTAAAAAGTTTCAGGAGATATAGTCCAAAAAGTAGCATTTCCGAGTTTTCTTTACACCCCATGAGCTAAAATCCCCTCTCCTTCCTCACTCATAAAATAAAATGAAAGCAAGAAATCTTTCAGCAGACTGAAACCAGGTATGTCCCCAAATCTTGCCACTGCCACTCCAAGCCCTTCTCCTACATGACTTCCTTTTGCTAGGCCAGGGCTAACCAGAAATGATTAGGTCTTAACAGGAGGATAGATGGAAAAGGAACAGTCTTTGGTAAATTGTTTGAAACAAAATATGGTTAAGATGCTGGTGTCAGATTGTGCAAAAAAGACTCCAGGGAAAGATCCGTTCTGCTGCATGAAGTTCAGGAAATAAATGCTGCTGTGGAAGTGCAAGAAGAGCACCGAAACAGCTGGCCTGAGCAATTAAGAAGATGGAGCGCTCCCTCAAGCAGCTGCCTGGCTACCCTTCTTGGGCTCTGGCTTATTTCTCTCCCTCTGCAGTGGAGGTGCTGCCTTGTTTAAGGCCTCAGTAGCTCTCCATCTTTGAAGGTACCTGAAAATAGGCAAAAATATTTTATCTTTTCTGCGCTGACCTCCTTCCACTTGAGGATTGCAAACGCTGCAAGGAATATCCAAACTTCACCGATACGATCTCTCTCACAGGGGTCATAGAATCCTAGAATCTGAAAGTTGGAAGAGACCCCAAGAGCCCTCCAGTCAAAGCCCATTCTGTCATGCAGGAATAAAGAAGCGCTCCTCAAAGATGGCCTTCCAATATCTGTTTTAAAAAACCCCAAAGATGGAATCTCCATCACCTGTGAGGCAATCTGTTCCATTGCCTTCCACGCTCCCCTGGGAAACTCTTACCATGGCCCACTGCCTGGCTTTGATCCTCATCTGAGTATAGCTGCGCTCTTCAGCATACAGTGCACCCATGAAGGACCCAATGGAGGTGCCACCGATCATATCAACTGGAATGCCCACTTCATTCAGTGCCCTGATGACACCCACTTGGGAACATCCTCTGGAGCAACGCAATAAAAATAGAGGGGAACGGGGGGGGCAAGGAGGGGGAATAAAAAGGCACTTGTTAAATAGCCATGTCATCATCATCACCAACATTACTAACACCTTTAGCTACATTCTGCCCTTATCCTGAAACTAAGCCTCAAAGCAGCTTATTCGTGCTCAGAATCTGAAACCGCAGCTTTGAAACAAAACCTCAGGCTCTTCTTATTGGAGACGACTCCTATAACATCAAGCCTGCGTCTAAAAAAAGAAGTATGAAGCTTTACATCCAGGCCGGCTGAAGTCAGGACTATGAAAAGCTGAATTCTGGAATACAAACACATTTAGCAAAATGTTCATCTATTTAAACAGTGGAAGAAGGTTCAGAACTGACCACAAAGATACAATCATTGAGTCCTGCATATTTAATACATATATATTTAATGCATATTTAATACCAACATCCGCTAAAACTGCTGACAACATTCTGCTTTAAACCGCCACCTGGTATGCAGTCCAATTCCATCTCTGGCGAGTAAAGACGGCAGAAGCTGAAACATTTTGCTGTTGATATAAATTTTTAAGTTCTGCTTGTTACTCTCACACACATTAATGTTTCTCTCTCTCTTTCTCTTTCACACACACACACAAATGCATGTATGCACACACGCATATATACACTATATCCGCACGCTTCTTGGATTAAGAACAAACTTGGAAGAAGTGCTGTTGGTTTGCTTCTTTATTACCTATATTTATTTATTTGATTTATATTTTGCATTGGATCCTCCGTAAGGAGAAAGACAAGACATAAATCAAGCAAGCAAACAAACAAAAAAGCAGTTCTTAGAATATAGGCAGTTTCTTTTTTCTCCCATTATTGGGAGAGTGTCAACAGAGCTTCTGTTCTAGGTGGGTCCAATAAACTGCACCACCTCAGCTATGGATTCAGGCAAAGCGTTTCAGGCTTCAACTCCCAGGATTCCCCAGCTAACATGATTCTGGGAGATGAACTCCAAAAAAAGCAACTTTGCCATGCTCTGGACTGAGACATAGTCGCTGTGGCTCTTGATAGACCAAGGTCCATCCTTTCATTAAACGGAGTGAACTAAACACCTCAGGGATGAAATGCTTTGGAGGGTCACAGGGAAAGTAACTTCTCTCTTGTCCTATAAATGTAGGCAGTAGACAGAGGCAAACAGTTTGTCTCCACCCACTGAGCTGCCTCTGAGGTGGTTATATATGCTATCCTATTGGACGCATTGCAGTAAGATTCAGCAGCTGGTCCAGTCAGCTTCTGTATTGGATTGTGGTGACCTCTTGTCGCGTCCCTCAGACAAAATGCCAACCCAGGCCTCAGGCAAAGGGGACCTCCGGCCAAGGCATGTTCATTTGCTAAGCGCTGCATACCTCTGTCTCTTGCTGTACAAAACAAAAAGAGATCCATCAGGGTGTGCTTGGACAGATACCAAAACGCCTCTCCTCCTCTGGATACGTTGCACTGTGAAATGTTGTAATTTGAGTGTGCTATCTGTTGGAGCTGTTGTATTTTTATGCCAGGGATAGAGTGGGGATTTGAAGGAAGAGAGCATGCTGTTTCTGTTCTCTTGTCTGTCATGACAAACTGCAAAAGATAATTACCATGAAGTGGTTGGTTTTTTTTTGTTGGGGTGGGGGGAAGATTCAGAACCTAATTGTTACCTGAGATGCCTGGCAAAACCTCCTGTTTCAGGAACACAATACAGATTTCTTTCCCGAGACAGTCTACGTGCCTCCAGAGACAATTCAGAAAGAAGAGAGGCTGCACAGAAAAGAACTCCAGCCATTTGACATTAATGACAAACGGCTGTCAGAATCAGGAGGAACCTTCCTTTTAGGCAGATTAAACCCAGGGAGGACTTCATATTGAGAATAATGTTAAAATATTATTTTGCTCCCCACCCCACCTGACAGTAGAGAGAGATGTTTTCTTCAGCACAGCCTACTAAGGCTCCATTAAACTTTCTAAGTTGAGGGAAAGCGACATCCAAGAGTGTGGTTGTCACCAATCATCAACATATCTGAGGCCAGGTTTCTCATTTCACCCTCCAACCTGAATCTTCTGGCAACTTCCCAGCTCCTGGGGTGAACAGACCAGCCGTGGCCAGATCAAGGGAAGCAATATTGCCACTCTATTTTGCCTAGAGTACTGTGTGCAGTTCTGGGCACCATAGTTCAAGAAGGATACTGAAAATCCTGAATGATGATCAAAAATCTGAAGATCAAGACTTATAAGGAATGGCTTAAGAAGCTGGGTGTACTTAGCTGAGAGAGGAGAAGACTGAGAGCTGACATGGTAGCCATCTTTAAATAGCTGAAGGAATATCATATATAGAGTGCAGTAAGTTTGTTTTCTGCTGCTCCAGAAGCTAGAACAGAAACCAATGGATTTAAATGACAAGAAAAGAGATTCCACCTCAACATTAGGAAGAACTTTACTGTAAGAACTGTTTGACCGCAGAATAATCTGCCTCCTGGGGTGATGGAAGTGGATATTCCTTTGGAGGTCTTTAAACAGAGGTTGGACAGGCACCTTTGAGAAGAACTGTAACTGCGTATTTATTTCTGCATGGCAGGGAATTGGACTAGATGCAGACCCAAGGTTCAGAGTTTGTTTGAGGGACTCTTTTCTGTGTTCCATCATTCAGGGCAATATGCAGTAGAAGAATGCAGGAGAGGGCCTTCTCTCCTGTGGCACTCCATTTATGGAACGTCCTCTCTTTGGAGGCCCGATTGGCACCAAAATTGATGCCCAGTAAAAACATGGTAGTTCATGAAAGCTTCTGGGGCCTGACTGATTTTATCAAAACTCTCCTACTCGCACGCTCTTTATTTCAAATTCTTTCTACATTCCACTTAGCCTGACAAAGACTTTTGGAAAACAATAAAGCTCACACGCTGTTTTGTGGACACTTAAAGGTTTCAGGTTTTTTCTTACACCAGTGTATCTATGTTTTTTTGTCAAAGCAGTGATTACACATACACAGAGTATGTATAACCACAGACTCCTCCACCCCATATCCCACCCCAGTGCCATTTAAGCTTCAATATTAGGGGGAAACAACCAAGCAGGAGACCATCCTAAGGAGGGAAATAGGAATACAATACAATTCCAGGTCTTTAGCCTTCACTTCACTGAAGGAGGCAGGGATACAATATGAATTAGCAAGCAAGACAGTGCCGCTGCAGAAACACAGGACATGCACAGCCCTGCCAGCAAGTAGCATTACAAAGACAACCAAGATGAAAAGAGACTAAAACAGCTTTGTAAAAAGTTCTAGGAAATATTGTTAGCAAGCTGTGGGAGGGAGGCTTTTCAGAACAACAAGACAATTGCTGTCTCTGCTGGGTGTGTAATTCTGACGTTCTCCCAGGTTGGTTTTCCGGACCACCCCCTCACCACCCATTCCATGGAGCTCCTTGCTCACTCCTTTGTCAGCTTGAATAGAAAAAAAATGGGGGAAAAACAAGATATTTAGAGTGTTAACAAAGGGAAGAGAGGCATAAAAGCCCTCTGGGCTGGAACAATGTGTGGGCGATTTTACTTATGGCATTTCTCCCAAACCTTAGAACAATCAGTAAGGGGCTGGCAGCCAAGCATCAAGGGTCTAATTACCCATGTAAAAATACAGGAGACAAGAAAATTCCAAGGTTCGTTTTCGATTAACACAGCATGCATCAACCCAACTCAATCCACCAAACCCCTGCAAGTACAGTAACGCCCAAAGACAAAAGAAGGGTGGCATTTTCCAAGGGTTCAGATCCGGTGCCAGAGTTCTTAAAGAAACCCAACCTGAAGAGTTTACTGAGGATATAAGAAGATATGGGGAAAGCAGCCCTTCTGCACTGTATAGTTACTTGAAAGATAGAAAACAGAGAGTTGGGGAATAAAAGGAAATGTGTAATTCTGGAAATCAGAGGAATAGGTAATTTGCTGCTGTATCTGTCTCCAGAAGCAAATTCTCTTTATACAAAGAAATAACTCTCCGCCCACAGACAAATGCAATCTGGATCTGGTTCTCTAGAATATATTTGAGGGTTCAGATTAAAGCCAAGGATATGGAAAAGGAAAAGGGTTACAGCAAGAAGTGACAAAGAAACTCCTGAAATCACTGCTGATGTTGTAGAACTTGGAAATAATGTGTCACAAGTAATGATGTTATCTATTAAGGAGGCAACAAGGGTCCTTTTGCAAATAAGGTAAACAGTTGTTGTTGTTCTGTGCCTTCAAGTTGTTTCTGACCCTAAGGTGACCCTACCATAGGGTTTTCTGGGGCTGAGAGTATGTGACACACCCAAGGTCACCCAGTAGGTTTCCATGAGCGGAAAATCAAGCCCCGATCTCCAGGGTATATAGTACAAAGCTCAAACTAGTATACCACACTGGCTCTCGTTTACAGCTGATAAAAATTAATACTCCCCTGTTGCTCATCTATTTTTATTTTTACTTTTGAGAGGCAAAAAATGCAACCTTGGGAAATTGAGGCTTTTGTCCAAAAAAATTCTAGGTTATTTTAACCTTCTTAAGTAATTATTTTACAAAAAATGATGGAAAAGGAATGATCAACAGCATCAACAATTTTACAACTCTCTGCTATGTTAATGGAAACAAGCTGCACTGGGATTTTTATCTACTGTACCATAATCTAATTTTTCAGACAGTAATGTTGCACTTTTGTGGGGAACTTGTGGGGGACAAGGAGTTGTCTGATGAAATGCTTTTTCAAAAGTAGTTTTCCAAGTGCTGTGGAGATGTTCTTTTAGAAGGCCTGAAAAATGGCTCATTGCCAAGAAACATTAGACAGGCACGGAAGACTCCCTCTCCAAGTCCCATGCGGTTGAGTATCTCAAACCACTTGGTTGGCCTTACCGTGCTCCACCTCCTCCAAGCACTAAGGCAACTGCATTCCCTGTCAACACACGGGCCAGCCGGGAAAAGTCCGAGTGTCTATCAGGAGGCTTCTGAAACACACGCTCATATAGTTCTTTCTACAAATGGAGAGGGGATGGGAAAAAAACAGTCAGTGCTACTTTAGATCAAGCATGAAAATGAATCTTGTATATAGTGAAGAAAAGCGAGTAGATAGCTTCCAGTTGCATCAAAGGGAAACTCCTAAGATGCAACGTACCAAGCTTTAAAAATATCATCTACATTTACTCCAAAATGCAAACACAACATCACATGAGAATGTGCTTCGTTTGGGTGTCAAGTTTGTTGCATGAACAAATGAAACAGCCATGGCAAACATGTTCAGAGTTCAGAGAGGAATGATGAGCATCTCCATATATATTCATGTATAAATTGGAGGCAGGTCTGGGGGCCCAAATTATGGGATTTGATATGATCTGTGGACAAGTTGAGGGTTATTCCACAGACAAGGGAAAGTGCCAATGCTGCCTCAGGGGATATCAGCTGCCCCTGACCTCTGCGCCACCATTTTCCCACCCAGGCATCAAAACGGCCTTATGCCACTCTATTCAGAGAGGGAGATGGTTCTTTTGTTGATAAAAGTTAAGGTACAGTATTAACTCTTATCAAAAAAAGGACACATCCCCTTCTCTGAGTAGAATGCCAAAAGTCAAGAGGTTTGTCTCTCCTGGGAGAACCTAAAAACAGCACAAACCCCCTCTACTCTCGTGGTGCTCCTTCAAGGGAAAGTGCCAAAGAGCCACTGCCTCCATTTTCCCACCCAGGCGTTCAAAAAGGCCAAAAGTGGCACTGCAACAGAGAGAGAGTACAGGAGACTGTGTTGCTTTCAGGTTCTCCAGGGATGGATTAAGCTTTCACCTTTGACTGCTCCCTCAGAGAAGGAGATGGTTCCTTTCTGGATAAGAGTTAAGGTACAATATTTACATGGATAAGTCGACCCAGGTTTTTTGAGTTGATTTTTTGACTAAAATTTCCAGACTTATTCATGAGTCTATATACAATATGCTCCATCACATCGGTCCACAAAAACATGTAGTAGATTAGGCTGTCATGACTTGAAGCAAAGGACAGGCTTGTCCTCTAGGTTTCACTTTTTTCAGCTTACCACTAAGAACCACCTCATAAACTAATTGCATGAGGTGGGAAGCAGAGCTCTCCTTTAAAACTGCTATCAATAATCTGACAACTTTTTGAGGTCTGGCATTTCAAGCAAAAGTGATCTCCCATCCATCCACGCTCTGTGACAATTTCACAATTCTGACTCAGTTGCCTTTTCCCACCTATCTAAAGGAGGGAGAGTCCAAACATTTTGACAGTCAGCATTGCCAGCCAAAAGTTGGTCAAATGCTTCACAAAGCTGGTTTGAAGCATACCCATGCCGCCTGATCTGGTCATGAGACCAGCCTGCTTTGGCACAGAAACGCTGCTCTCTTCGCATCGTAACACCTTACACCGGTACATAAAAGGCTGCCTTTGACAGAGTGAGACCCTTGATTGCCCTAGTCTAGTATTGACTCCTCCGACTACAATGGCTCCTTTCTGGGGAGAGAAAAAAGATCTTTTCCACTCTGTGATCTTTTTAACTAGAGATACACAGAGATACCAAACCTGGCTCTTTTGGCTCACAAAACACTTTTCTTCTACTACTAAATTATGGCACTTCCCCTACTTACACCATCGAAACAACTCAGGGATATTTACAATGACTTTGTAATACACGCCAATGGTACCACCCCATACCTAAAGTTTTAAGTGAGTTCAGAGCCAAGGATATACAATATATCATATTTTACATTATATAAACATTTCTAAACATTTTTCTTACTGAAATAAACACCAGTAATTCAATTCATGGACAAGTTCTACAGTTAACTGAGTCTCTGGTTAGCAATAAAAGGGAACCAATTTTATTGAAAATGAATTACAATATTTTGTCTCATTAACAGATTAACAGTGATTTCATACAGTTTTACTTCGTAATTCTTTAACTGGATGTATCAGCTAATCTCCAATATCTTTCATATAAAATCTGCACAGTACACACATGGTGATCCCAATAAATTGGGTATTATGCAACATACTATTGGCCTTTGTGTACGTACACATGCCTCAAACATGCATACACACACAAATCAACACAGCTCCCGGCATCCAATTCTCCTCAAGAGTCAAAAATCAAACTAAGCCTGAAGAGTACTTAGCTCAGAACTAGCATGACCAAAATTCACCCTTATTATTGCCAGGCCTAACACTGCCAGCATCTCATGCTTTGCACAGTTCCAGGCTTCTATTCTTCATTAGTTCTCCACCTGTGTTTTTTTTCCCCTGAGATACAACCCATTCACACAAGATATGGCTCACTCACATGTCACAGTTCTCAAATGACAACCAAAACAATGGATTTCAAGCATTTCCGGGGACAGATCAATTTCTAAGGACAGATGAGTCTTTTTAGTAAGAAGCTGCACCTTCAGAATCAACATTTTTCCTGTCTCTCATAAAGATATGATCTTACACTGTGGAATTATTCCACTTTTATCCTTTCTCCTCCCTACAGCTTTGCAGATCTCATGTGCCATTAACACTTCCTGAGTCTGCAGTGTCATTTGCAGATTTCAATACACTTCTGTTGTACTTCAAGGTCAAGGCAAAAAGCCCTAAAAGAGGTGCAAAAGCCAATCTGCTCCATCAAAAGAACACTGCTAGCCTTCTTCCCACTTGAAAGGTTTGCCTTTTAGCACACAGTGTTGAACTGGCTGCAAAACAACCATTCAATTAGCCTTTTTTTCCCTCAATGATGCTGAATACTTCAGAAAGCTACTGAACATTTTGTCCTTCAGAAAGCCCCACGGCCATGAACACAAGCTGCCAAATCCCCAGACAAAGGCTTTTAAGACAGGAGAGGGGGCGAAAAGGAAATGGAAGAGGTGTCAGGAAACTTTCCTAGTAAAAGAGATGCAAAGTAGTTGCCACCTGCCACAGCAATGAACACTTTTATACAAACTCTGGCAAATGTGGAGGAGATCAGCTACTATCATTCCACTCCAAACTTGTTAGTACCTTAAAATGGCAAAACCAGAAAGGATGTGAGGGGGTAGGTAAACAGAACAGGGGCATTCCTGATCTTACCAACTTGGGTAGGCTCCTCCTGGAGAAGACACGGCGTGGGCAGCGGAGATGAAGGTGAGCTGAACACCAACTCCTCATGTTGAGCCATTCCACAGTCCGAGAAGGAAGAGGTCCATCCTCTCTGTGCAGCAGAATCAGCTGCTTCTGAGCTCGGACAGCTGTATTCTCCAGCATCCGCTCCAGCTGGAAGAAAAAAAACCCGAACCACCCAGGTGATCGTGATATCCCACATCTGTAGGGAAACCAGCAGTCCATGCCCCCCAATTAGCCTCCCAGCTAAGTTGCTTGCTCTTGCACTGTTCCTCTGGCCACAACAGGTCAATGACAGATAGCATCACCTTCAAATTTGCTTGCCTGGTGGGTTCCTACACTGGAAGGGCAATTCTTGCACTGGCTACACCCCAAATGCCCAATACTGTGAGCAGGTCTTTGCATGTGACACAAACTCAGCATATTAATGAGAGGTTTCAGAATAAGCCCTGTTTTTATTCTCAAAAATGTAAAGCAGACTCCTAGTCTTCACTGGCAGAAAACTTATGCTTGTGAAGCAGCCATTGAGGGAGGGTTAGTCTAGGTAGCCTCAAGACCCTATGTGCTTATTTTGGCAATGAGTGAATGTTGATATAATAGGCATTGTTAAATGAAAGATCAATAGCAGCACAAGGCTGGGAAGGTCTGGAAAGGAAGCTAGCCTGAGAAAAGAAACTGTTTTGATTAACTGACAAACTGGCAGCTTAGCTCATGCAAACTTGCAATATGCTGCCCATAAGAAAATGCACATTGGATTTTTATTGCAATGACTGGGGAGATGAAATAGCTGGTCATTATGAAAGGAATAATTTCAGGTATGAGTCTACTCTGATTTACTGATGTGGGTGATAAGAACTTTGGTATCTAACAGGCTCACAAATGAAGAATTCCAGGCTTCATAAAATCATTTCATCATTCTTTCCAGTCCCTAAGCTGTGTTGGATCATTAATGGAATGGTTTGGCTTATTTAATAATTTGCACAAACAAGCAAAATATTTAAATATTTAAATATTTATTTATTTATTTAAATATTATTTATTTATTTAAATATTTATTTAAATATAAATATTTAAAGCAAAATGTTTAAACGGTCGCGGAAAACACCAACACGTACTTTCAGATTTCAATTTGTGCACACAGCAGTATTCACATGTGTGTATGAGACAGAGAGACTGAGAGAGAGAGAGGAAGAGAAGAAGAGAGCAGTTCTACCAGCTTATATACTCTTTTGATCAGCAGGGTCACAGGAAAAGGAAACAAGAGCCCTTGGAGAGGCTGATCTCAGAATCCAAAGACAAAAAAGAAAAAAGAAGCTTATACAGTACAATCCAACTCTCATCCAAGGCAATCCAGTGCTTGTAATTTAATCTGGAGCACCAACGCAGTACAAAATCTGATAAGCTTGGTAGGCAGAAAGTTGACTTGCTTACAGCAACCCATAAGCACATAGCTGCTCTCTCTCCCCCTCTCTCTCAAATCTTCTCCCCTCAGACATCTGACCACATTATTCCATCTGTAGCAGTACTGAATACAGGAGAGCTGGCATTTTGGTTTGTTCTGTGGATTGTTTGAACACAGAAAAAGTTATATACACACTTGCAAAATCTGAGCATGTTTTTATGGCTAGCTTCCTCTTCCAGCTCTGCTACATAAACATCATTGGGAAAGGTCATAACTGAGTTGCAGAGCACATACTCTGTGCACAGAAGGTCTTGGGTTCAATCCCCAGCATCCCTAGGTAGGGCTGGTGGGGGCACTCCTTTCTCAAATTCCCAATGGCTGCTGCCATACTGATCAGATGGGCTCACTCACTATATGTCAGAAAGCGCATAGATTAGAGAGACAGGCCATAGCTCTGTAGAGAGCAAGAAAAAAGACGTTTTCCATGCAGAAACCCCCAATTTCAAATCTGAAGCCATGGAGAGCTACTGATTGCCCTTCAAATGGGCTAGACTACAACTCCTATTGCACGCAGCCAGAATGGTATTAGATTTGAGAAAAACTGGTATAGAGAACACCAAGCTCATGGAACCAAGGTTCTAACCAGAGTTTCAAAAGTTACATCTCAAAACAGAATTTGTTGTTGTCGTTGTTATTAATCCTTTTCTCCACGACTAGAACTCAAAGTGGCTTACACATTTAAAAGATTACAACTAAAAACACACAAAAAGTCAACATTGAAACTAAATTACATTATGAAAAATATTAAAAACATACACTTTAAAACATATTAAAAATTAAACAATGCAATTTGAAACAATACAGCTCTTACAGCCCTTGGTTAAAAGTCTTGATTTCTAAAATGCTACCTGAATTAAAAAAAAGGCTTCACCTGCCAATGGAAGGATAGCAAAGAGCAAGCCACTCTGGCTTCCCTAGGGAGGGAATCTCAGAGCCTGGGGCTGCAACTGGGAAGGCATTCTCTTGTGTTTCCACCAACTGTACCTGTGAAGGTGGTCAGACTGAGAGAAGGGTCACTCATAAAACTGGCCAAAGTAACTAACTCACTACAAACTAGCAGTTGACATGTTGGTTTTTTTTGTTGTTGTTGTTCCCTGAAAAAAACACACACACACTGGCCTAGGTCTGAAAAACTCTGCAAAATGCCTGAATAAAGCATTTTCCCACCAAAACAGATGAAAAAACAAGGCAAACATCATTCATTACACTCATGCAATCACGCACACAAACATGGACTGACTTACATTATTTGCACATGAACACTGTTAAGTCCTCATAACTACCAAAAGTAACATATTATAGATGCTGTTGCTTGTAACACCTTGCTTCCAAATTCTGGTTTTGACTTAGCATAAGGCAGCTTCAGATGTCCATAGTATACATTTTTGTCTGTTTCCCTTCTATAAATGGGATACATAGTGGACTACCTGAATCCACAAGGTGGCACTTTAACCTACTAGGGTTGCTCTAGACAGCACACAAATTGGTACCACTGTTACCCTGATTTCCAAGCATAGTAACACCACATCCTGAAAACCAACAACAATGGCTAGAGGAGACTTAATTTCTAAAGATAAATTCCAAGTCCAAAGCCAGACCTGGAAAAGCTGAGTTGCTTACTTCCTGGAGTATATAGTTGGGCTAAGGTTACCTAGTAGTACTGCGTATATGTTCAGGTAGTCTTGAATCTAGGGTCTGAGTTTGGGCCCTGAAACTAGGGTGTATTGCTGAACCCAGAAAAGAAAAAGAAGTCCTGAAGAAGTTCCAACCTCCTCAAAAGTTACCCCGCCCCTTCCCATGAAGCTTCTCTGGAAACGCCTCACCTCTCCGACGGTCGGCTCCTGTTCTCCCAGGCCTACAATCAAGATACAGTCGGCCTGACGAATGCAGCGCTGGGTCCAGGGAGTAAGGGTGCTGTCTGACTGGTAGAGCACAATGCGATGCATGTCCTCCTGCTGGCCCAGCCAGCTGGATAGCCGGTACTCGTGGATGCTGAAGGGAGAAAGGAGAAGAGAGAAGGGAAGAAAAGGGCAGGTTGCCAAGAGCAAAAGGCAGGCACTGTAAGGTGGGTGCCCCTGCAGCACTGGTCATGACTAATGCTGTAGGAACAGAAATGCATGAACGCTGCAGTTATGGGATGCAAGCAATGGTCTTGCTCAAGAGGAGACTGAAGGCTCATTTAGCCTCGCGTCCTTCTTTCCACAGGTTCCCGGTACATTATCTCCAAGAAGTCCCAAAGCAGGGCAAAAGGGCAGCAGTGACCTTCCCTACGTTCTGTCCCTAGCACTTGGTAGCAGGCAAAAGACTGCAACAGATCATGGACATTTCACACCTAACTACCATGACTAACAGGATATGACAGCTCTGCTGAATCAGACCTGAGAACAGCCAGGTTCACCATCATGTTCATAGGGTCAGTGTGGTACAGTGATCAGCACTGGATCAGGACTTGGAAGATCGAGTTTCTAGACTCCAATGAGCCATGAAAAACAGCGGGTGACCTCTTGCTAGGCACTGTCTCTCAGCCTCAGTTTGTTATGAGGATAAGGCAGGGAGAAGGAGAGTTTTACATATATAAAGCCATGAACTCATTGGAGGAAAGGCAAGACAGAAATACAACTAGTAAAATACACTGAACAGTGTTGTGTTCAAACAATGGCTTAAAGTGTTTGTCTTCAAGGGTGGCAAAGGTCTAGTAGGCCACCTTCCATCGGATAACTATGTTGGCAGGTGGTCTAAGTACATAGCCCAAAAAGGGGTCACTATTGGCCTCTCTCCATCCTTGCCCCTTAACTTGGGTCATGAGACAGCGCTAAAATCTATTAAGCAAAGACTATGGGATATCACTTTTCGTAATCTTCGGGCAAATTCCATCTCATCCTGCTCACCCAGTGGTTTAAATATTCAGCATGTGGGACCCTTCCGTCAGGCTACTTATTTCAATAACTCGACTGTGCCAAATTATTGCATGTTCATCACTAAGGCCAGATGCAATGCTTTTCCCTCAGAATTACTTTTTGGCAGATTTGCTGGGCTGCCCACTTCCTCAAGGCTCTGTCCTTGTGGGTCACAACATGTTGAATCAATGTCACATATTTTGCTATCTTGTATTTTCTGTAGTCAAAGTTGCCATCATTTGATCTCTCCCTTACTGAGCTGTCTGCCAGGCCGTTTGGAAAAATTCTATGTAAGAGTCCTGTTGGAGGACATATAACCAAATGTAACCCAATCAGTTGCTAAATTTCTGTCATCAGCTATTAAGATCAGAAAAGAGAAATATCAAAAATACACCAGGATACTGGCAATGCACTTTAAGATCAACTCAATTCTATTGCATTAATGAGAGCAACTTGATTGAACGTCTATTTATATTTTACTTAATAATCCACATTATCTATGATTTTAATTTACCTCATATACCTTTTTATGCTATTTTATGCATTTATGTCCTATTTTATGCTTTTATATCCTATCTATAGTCTATCCTATTTAAATATTTGTATCCTATTTTTAGTAGGTGTATTTTATCTATACCATACCATTGGATGTTTTTGCTATGCTGGGTCTATGGACCATGAAATAAAGTTTGACTTTGACATTGAATAGTGGCTTCCCACCACACACTTCTGGGACACTCATAGGCAGGGCATGAAGGAGACAGCAGCTCCTCACCCCCATGCAGACATACTCTTTGCTCCAAGGCCAAGGGCTATTTGCAGGGATATTGAGTTTCTGGAACATGGAGAATCCATGCAGCTGTAATGCCTAATCTCCTTCTCTAAGATTCTGTCAATTTTTTTCATTGTTCAAATGAATCATCTCTCAGTAATTTCACTGGATGACTCCAAATTATTGTTGAAAGAGAGACTAAACGAGACAAGATGACCAGGGAAGGAGACAGCACTTCCCTCTGGCTCATCTCTGCCCTTGGACTTGAATTTGTAAATTCAGCCACCCTCTTTTCCAAACCAAATCACTCCAAACCCTTTAACCTTGATAAGTTCTGCCAACCAGGGCAGGAGTAGACCATCAAATGTTTTGAACTATAATGCCCTCATCGGAATCCCTTACTGGTGGAAGTTAGTACTGCAAAACCAGGTTGTCCATCTCTGAGCTAGAGACAGGACAGAGTGGTCAGCTAAGAAAGAAGGAAAGAAGAGAAATACACCAACAGCACAGTCTATCAGGAATTCAAATGAACAGGAGCTGTGCAAGAGAGCAGTAGTCTCAACCTATCAGGCCCAGAAACACTGGATTCTTCACCACCACCACCAGTTTCGTGGCAGCTTGTCCCCTTTCACAAAGGGTTCCCCCCAGCTGCTGCTCACCATTTGTTTCTCCTCCCTCCTGTTTCAGCTGAGAACCTCACATCAAAGACACCGGATGTATGGCTGCCAGCCGTTAATCAGACACTGCATGACAACTTTTCAGAAAAGTAGGGAAAATACATCCAGTCATTCAAAAGCAGGGCTAATTAACCTGACAGCTTGCCTGGGATTTCAGGGGCTTGACGAGCTAAACGCGAGCCTACAGGAAATTAAGGCTCTGATTTTTCTTTTCCTCAGCTTATTGGCAGTTTAAATACATATCCACTTTTCTCTGTTGATTGGGGAAACTGAATATTACAAAGTTTGAATTATTTCTGATTTATCCATTTGTCCCTGATGTACACAGCTGTGGCAGCAGAGGTAAGATGCTATCATATCCTCACAAGCAGCTTAAACTTGCCTAAGGCCACTGGTAAGCTTCAGCATATGCCCACCAATGTTTCACAGATGAAAACCAGGACATATGTGGCCGGCAACATCAGAATGTAGTTAAGATGGCAAAAGTTATCAATATTAACTTTGCTAGAAGAGGCTGCAACAGTTTGCTTTTGCCTGAGCCTACTGAAAAGAACAAGATTCCATTCCCTCTCTTACTTTCTAAACTACTGAATTAATTCAGCACAAACTACTTTTGCAATTTAAACTCCAATTGCAGCAGCTGAAGTAAGATGAGGACAAAAGGGTAAAGCATAAAGGGAGAAAAACCAGGAACGACAGAGGATTAGTTAGGACTCTCCTTGACAAATCAGGACAGTATTGCAGTGGTGGATCAGAACTTGCACACACATTCCCCCTGGACTGACTTCGATATTCTATCCACTACTACAACAGTCCTTACCAACTCTCTGCCAAGATATTAAGAAACACCCCCAAAGCTAAACAAGAAGCCAGCTCTAACAGTCGGATTAACTGTCTTCAACATAGTTCCACATCCAATGGCAGCAGAAAATAAATGATGGACACACTCCCTTGCACAAAGTTGAGCTCATCTTGGTTTTAGTTATAGTGCAATGGAATCCAAGAATTACAGGCTTTTATGCAACTGTTCTCCCCAGTGCTGCTGGGGAGAAACCTGAAGAAACCTGAAATCTGCTCCTTCCCCACACTAGGAGTCTTCCAAGAGGCAGGAGCAGTGTTCTCCCCAGTGCTGCTGGGGAGAGCACTGCTCTTGGAAGACTCCTAGTGTGGGGAAGGAGCAGATTTCGGGTTACTTCAAAAGCAAGGCCTACCTCTGCAACATTAAGGGAACAGTGCGGGTTACTTACCTGTCCAAAGCTGCAGAGCCCAGTTGCTGTTTGATGTTGTCACTAGTGAGCAGCAGAGTGGGACCTAGAAGAAAAGTTCATTACTAACTGAGGACACCCAGCTGTATGTCTGAAAAAGTTCCAAATTAAGTATTTGCTATCCAGTGAATCACCATTCGCATTTTGCAAACTTATAAACACAAGAGTGGCTAGTTCTCATTGATCGCACAGCCAAAGTTGCACAACAGTCAGCTTTGACTTTGAGGGTCCTGTCCCAACATCTCTCTTTTCAATCTGGAAACAAAATGGCATTTGGGGAGAGTTGTAGCTCAAGTGGCATAGCCACAGCATGGGCACCATTCCAGGTTCAATCACCTTGCAGCAGATGATGAAAAACCTCTGCTTGAGAACTTTGAATGCTGTCAGAACAGTGGGGTAGATGGAGTATTGAATCACCTTACTGTATAAAGGTAGTGTCATATACAGTCATATCTTAGTTTACAAAACCTCTGACAGTGAAGCTCCATTTTACAAAGATTTTTAATTCTCAACCACCACTTCTTCTTCCTTGTCCTCTATTAAGATGGCATTTATTTTAAGTATTATTGGCATTCAGAGGATGATGAAACACCACTTTCAGTAATGGGTTGCAGCACTGTCTCGGAGATATACAACAAAATTTTAAAGCTTGCGCTTAGAAAAAATTGGGATTCTACTTGAGCAGAATCCAGACAGTTGCGTATGCCTGCTTATAATAGGCAAGGTAAACAGCAGCTGGCTCCAGAATTCCTTACTGGGCATACCCAAACAGCAAAACAAAGAAAAGGAACAGAACAAATAAGCCTCCCAGACCAGCATCTCTCAGGATGTTTTAAAAAGCATAGATCTGTAAGCTTGGCCAAAATGGAAAACAGAAATAATAAGAAAAGTTGGGGCTGTTAAAAGAAAAAGTCATCCCTGGATGCATTTTGGAAGAAGATTTCACACAGTTTCAAGAAGACTCAAAATGTTCTTATTTACTTTATGTAACGTTTACGTGAGTTGTTTTTTCCATTTTGTGTGTGCATAGTATTGGTCTGGAATAAAAAACTTGCTGAACTGCTCTTCCCTTTTGTGGTATAAGAACCAATCTATGTAATTTCTGCCTTTGGTACCAAATTTCCTGTTAAAGAAGTAATATCCAGGAACACATCTGCTTTGTTAAGTGAGGTATACCTATATTGTTAGATATAGATTTGTGAGCAACTGTAAGAGGCTAGGGGACCACACTAGTCCCCTAGGAGACTTTGGAGGGCCAGTCCTTCCCCAATGCAACCCTCCACAAAGAAAAAAGGGGTTTTTGTGTGTTTTTGTCCCTATTTTTTTGTTCCCAAATGCTCCCTAACCCTCTCTAGGGGATGTGGGGGCATTTTCCTCATGTTTTTAGCCCCATTCAGGCCATTTTAGGCCCAGGATTAACTTTTCATGTTACAGGTCAAAATGTAGGATTAAAGATAGGATTAGGGTTAGGGTTAGGCTAGGTTTAGAGTTAGTGTTAGATTTAACTTTTTGTTTTTCAAAAAGGTCCTCCTGGGCCTCAAACAGCCCTGTGTGGCAAAAATGACCCCACATTCACTAAGGAGCATTTGCAGGGGATCCCTACAGGCCACAAACACAGTTCCTGGAGGGGCTGAATGCAAGGCCACCCTTTTCCCATCCCTATTACAGATTGCCCAAGTTTATATCCTTTGTTTCTATTTAAGTATAGTACTGAAGGCAGGTAACCTTAAAATTAAAGCAAACACAACTAAAAACAGATGAAAAACACAGTGGCCCTTCCACTTTTGCAAGGGTTTGGGGCACAGAACCTCACGAACGTGGAGAAACTGCAGATAACTCTCCTCCCCCTCCCCTTCCCTTCTGGGGCTCCCCCCTGCCATTTCCTTGCTGTTTGCCCTGATGCACACACCTTTCTTCTCTGTGCCTGGGCAAAAGAGAAGGTGATGGCAGGGGGGAGCACCGTGCATGCAGAAGGAAGGTTCATGCATGCCTTCTCTCCTCCCACTCTCTTGCCTTTTGCTTCTGCACACGTTCTCCATGCCCAGGCAAGAGGCAAGGGAATGGGGGAGGCGTGTGTGTTTCCCCCGCAATCCCTTGCCTTCTGCCCTGGTCGTGTTCTCTGAGCCTGGGCAAAAGGCAAGCAAATGGGAGGAGGAAGCAACACACACAGAGAAGGACGGCGCGTGTGTGCCTTCCCTCCCATTCCCTTGCCTTCTGCTTTAGCACAAGTTCTCTGCACCTGGAAAAAAGGCAGCAGAACAGAGGGGGAACGCATGTGTCCTGTCCTTTGCCTGGGCGCACCTCCCTTCCCCTCCGTTCCCTTGCCTTGTGCCTCAGTGTACATTCTCTGCACCCAGGCAAAAGGCAAGGGAATGGTAGAGGGAGCACAGTGCGCAAAGAAGAAAGATGCGTCCCTTTCCCCCCCAATTCCCTTGATTTTCTTCAGCGTATGTTCTCCACACCCAGGCAAGAGAAGAAAGGTAAACATATGTGTCTCCACATTCAAAAGGCAAGGAGAACATGCACCGGGGCAAAAGCCAAGGAAATGGTGGGGGGAAAGCATGCGCGTGCTTTCCTTCTCTGTGTGGAGCACTCAACTGAGGAGAACAGCTTATGCGGCCAAACAGAAGCCTCAAATGCATAAAGTCTTTGGTTCAGTATTTCCAGTTGAAAGATCTCAAGTAGTACTGCCTCAGGCCCCAGATACCTGCTCATAGTACACAATACTAGAGAGTTTTATATGCTAAAAAAAATCATCATTAATCTTGAGAAAATTTAAGAAGCTAAAAAGAGGTTGAGCAGGGCCAAATTTCACAGGTCAGATTTCGGAGAGTCTGTTTCTTTTTAAATGCTTTGCAAATGAATTCACAAAAACTATTAGCCTCCAAATGATCAATCACCTATACTTTTGCAGCACATGAATGCCTTGAAATAAAAGAACAATAAAGAGCCAGCTCCCTGCCAATTTACATACGCTCTCCTTTATACTGGTTGCCTGGAGACAATTCTAACTCACCCTAGGCAAGTGGCTATTTACAAGCATGACTCCTTTCTTGCCCCCATAAGCAAGCAGACTTGGAAAAAAGGGTAATATACATTGCCCTTAGCTTGCATCTTTTGTTCAGCATGCAGCTTTTCTGGATGCAGGCTTTTAGATATATTTTTCCCCTTCTGAACACTCAGAGGTTCTGAACTCTGCACTGGAAGAAGCAGTTTTTGTTTATGTGAAAAGCCACTCACTGGCCGTCGGCCGTCTTTCAGCCCTGTTTTTATCTGCTGCTATAAATGTCAACAAAGAGCCAAAGTTCTCCCTGCAGAATAATTACAGCTGTATGCACATCAAATGGGGTGGGGGAGATGGGAGAGAGAAAGAAGAGGAAGAGAGAGAAAGTAAAGGATTAATGTCACGCCAGAGAGAAAGGTCATCGGCAGTATTGACAGAAGTGCTGGCGTTTTAGCAAAACATAAAATATAAACTTTGCCAGAATTACAGCGTGCTGCAGAAAATAACTCATTTTCCTATTAATGAAACAACAGAGCGGTGAATCAATGGAACACATGCATTGCTCAACAGCTGACTGACCAGCAGGGGAAATTGTGGATAAGGAGGGGAAGGGAGATCAGACTCGGCCACTGGAGTGATGGGCTGGGGTTTGAGGCAACCTTCCCGTACCTGAAGCCCTCCAGATAAATTGATCAACCATCCATATTTCTGCAACCACGTTTTCGTCAAGAGCCACCAAAGTAGTGGCAAAATAAACGCAACACGGTAACAATACCAACATATGGGAGGAACAGTTGCCATGATCTTACTGTTATTACAGGTTGAGTATCCCTCATCTAGAAATCTGGAAACCTCCAAACGCCAAAACGTTTTGCTCCACCAGCCACCCCGCTTCTGCCTTTGAGGCGGTAGCTGTGGTATTCCTGCTTGTTCATCTCTCAGATCCTCTGTGTCTCTCCAGCCTCAAATCTCATATACGACACAAGCAGCAAATGAATGAGAGGCTGGAGAGAAACACAAGAACCTGTGAAATGGTGGAAATCCAAGCATAAGGCTTGGTGTGGAGCAGCGGCTATGGTGCCGCTCATTTGTTTGTGAGCTCCCCAGACATCTCCTGTATAATACTGTATGTTATGTATATGCAAATAAAGATAATTTAAAATAAAAAAAATCCAGAATATGAAACACTTCTAGTCCCAAGTATTTCAGATAAGGGATACACAATCTGTATCGTCGTCATCATCTCCCATCTCTTCCCCAGTTTTGGACCTGAGGCCACTAACAACAGTTAAAACTAAAACACAGTTAAAAATTCTCAGAATATAGAAGTTTTAAACTTCTGTATTCTGAAGTTAAACTATCAGAAAACTATCAGAAAATTAAAGCCAGTTGAAAACAAAAACTATTTTAAAAGTAACAAAAAGGATCTAGTAGTCCAAAGGTTCGAGAGTATATTTTGGCAGCCAACACCAATGGAATCAGGGCTTGCCACTCAGCACCTGCTGCAGTTCTTCATGGCAGCAAAAGCACCCCCAAAGTTTTCCTGGTCCTCTAGAGCGGGTTTTTGGAATGTCTATAGAGTGGGAAGAGAAACAGCTTTGCCCAATTCTGTTGAAAGGAGCAAGATTCAGTAGAAGTACAACATTAGACCTTAGTATTGGGAGCAACATATATACCAAAAAAAAGCATAAAAACTAGAGACGTTCCTGAGCATCTTTTCTGAAGCCAAGACAGTGTGGACCCACCGGAATTCCAGAGGAGTGCATTCCAAAATTTGGGAGTGACAGAAGGAAAACCACTTCCGGGCGCTGACAAACAGGAATCCTCAAACGGGGCTTGCCTGAAGATCTTTAAGAGTTGGTCAGGTTCCCAATGAGACAATCACACCTAGGCTGCTATGGGCTTCAGAGGTTAAAACCAATGCCTTGATCTGAGTCCAGAAAATAAGAGTAACCACTATAGGATTATGAATACGAATCTCATAGGACTGTACTAGTTAGCAGTCTAGCTGCCTCATTTTGTACCAACTGAAGACTTAAGGACATAAATCTTTACAAATTTCATCCTCATGGGCCAAGAATGAATAAGTCTATCTTTTTCCCCTTTTCACAAGAAAGCTGTTGAAAACAAAGCAATTTTGAAAATCTATTCACTGTGCCAAGAAAATTCTCATTTTCTTTTGAACAGAAAATTGCAACAAAACGTTGCAGTGCAGAGTGTTTCGTGTTCAACATTCCCAACACTACACCCCATTCTTCTCTCCCTACTCCAATCTTCCAGCTTTATATCCTAGCCCCAAGCAGTCTGTTTTAACATAATTGGACCTCATTTACCAAGACTTTTCATCTACATTTTAAAAATTCTACATTGGGTTTTCTCCCAGATCAGCATCTTAATTTATGTAGATAATGTCACTGTGGTTACACAGAGAAATCAAATCCATATTGGTATATACGATTTGATCAATTCAAACAAAATCAAAACGTATAATTTGATTAAATTGAAATAGGGAACCATGTGGTTAGTCAATTAACTTTTTTTTTACATTGTTCATTCTTGTAATTAAAGGGAATCATGTGTCCAAGCACTTTCTAGGTATCATTCCCCTTCCTGTCTCTTGCAGGATGTGACAGATGGGACACAGATGTGCATGCATCACTTTTTAAAAAGAGCATCATTAGGAAAGAAATCAATAATAAAAGTGACAGCACTATGTTGTCTTTATACAAATCCATGATGTGATCAACCTGGAATAATATAAAGATTTACAGTCATCTCAGCTCAGAAGTGTGGACAGAATAAATAATGAAACTCTTCCAGTACCAAAACCTACAGTACCAAAACCTATGTTGCTGAAACCCTGATAGATATTAGGACAGATAGATACAGGACAGATACAGGACATAAAGACTGTTTTATCCAGTACATGGCTCAACTACAGAACTACAGAACTAGCTACAGCAAAATATAGTGGTGGTTACCAACTTGTATCTGGTTGTCCACAATGGATACAGAATGCTGAGCTAGACAGGCCTCTGGTCTAATCCAGCACAGCTTGTCCTGTGATATTAAGAAGAACATAATTCCAAAGCATCTATCATTTAAATCATATATAAAGTTATGCAGACTTAACTCATTCATCAATTAAAAGAGTACAATATAAAATGCTTATTTTATTGTTCTATTGGTGCAAAATAATAATATTCATGAATTTAACTTCCTGATATTATTTGCAATTTTCTAATTATATTACTGTTTTTATCATGTGGTTTTGTAAGACTTCCTTGGGAAACTTTGACTTTTAAAGGCACAACATAATTGGGAGGAGCAAAATCATTATGGTCCCATTCCCAGTACAATGTACTCTACATAGATGTGTGTGTGGGGGTCCATTCCAGAAAGCCCCACGTAAAACAAAAAAAGTGAATGCTCATATCTCATTATCCTCAATGGACATGACATGTGTGCATTTGTGGCAGTGCTGGAACATACCTGTTGCATCCACTGACAATAATGAGCACGACACTTCGTGCAACCTCAAATGTATGCTAAGATCCCACTGTAAGAGGACACTGTATACATTTTTTAAAAAATTTTAATTGAATTTAATTTTTCGAAGTATGATCACAGTGATTTAGCATTAATGAAAATAAACAGGCTGAAGGCTACAGTTCATACATTGCTTCCTCTCTCTCCCAGCACAGCAACTGGGAATTTCTGAACCTGCATTACTGGCAAATCATGGTTTGATCCTAGTTTTCAACTCTGTATTGCAGGAAATATAACTTTTGTGCAAACCGTAGTTTGCCAGTATCTGGGAAAACCATGGTTGGCTGCCAGGCAAAGATTAGAATATTCTAATCACCACATATGAGGGAGAGGGTAGGAATAGATGGCCAAAAAGTGAATCTCGGATTGGTTTCATAAATTCAAAGCTATCACTTTATACCTATACAACTTCAGTCCTCCCATATGGTTGAATTGATCTCTTCAGCTATATATTAAAAAGAGAAGAACAGACTCATTTGACATGACCTCCTTTCAGCAAATCCAGCTGGGTGGCTAGTAGGTCCCTGAGGGAGTTATCAAAGGGACTCGAGAACAGCCTGACCATAAGGACTGAAGAGCTGCTGAGCTTCTCTGGAAATCCTTGAAGGAAAAATATGGTTGCTGCTCTAAAATACAGAAAAATGAATTTTGGGACAGGATGTATCTCCAGAAGATTAGGTGAGCAGAGGAGAAAACAAATGAAAACGGTTGCCTATCCCTTGATTCAGGCTGAGAAAGGCTTTAAGTGTGCATGCTGAGTTTGCTCATTTCATTTTTAACACATTTTTTGGGTTGTCTATCAAATGTGACAAGAACATAACTAATGCCAAATTGAATCAAACTAAAGAAAGAGTCACTTAATCCATACTGTTCCACAGAATCATAGAGTTGGAAGAGACCACAGGGACCATCCAGTTCCACGTCTACCCAAGTTGCTGTGCAACTACAAAGGATTCTGGGAGGCTGATGCAGAGTAGGTGTAGGCCACTTTGAAGTTTGAGGGATCTACTCTGTCACTGCACCCTGTGGGGATGAGACTTTCCATGCATCTTTGCCCCAACTACACCACCACACTGGAAGCTGATAAAGCTTGCGTTGTTGAAGTTCACTACAATGAACACTTGGCAGAAAGCCTAAATTATAACAAAATTGCTAGTGTATGTAGGGCTAGAAGAAGGAACAGGAAACTATACCTGCTCCCACGAGAGAGGGAGGGAGGAACAGAAAGAGAGAGAGAGAGAGAGAGAGAGAGAGAGAGAGAAGTAATGCCAGGAGGCAGACAGCCACAAGTGAGGGACATGGTTGCCAGCCAGTGTTTCTAGTTGAACTATGGCAGATCCTGCATTTGTAGATGGGAAGATCTATTTGTAGCATTCATTTTGAATTATTTTTGAGTTTGGCTTTATTCTCTCCCCAGTTCAGTCTTAAAAATGATGGATCAGGTCAGCCTCTTCAAAGTTTTTAAACTCAATATTGCATGCACTGGTGGATATTTTTATGATGTTTTCCACTATCGGCACCAAGACCATTTGTAATTGAGGGTCTATTAAGTTTAAGGGCCTTTAAATTATATTTAGTGCTCTATGTTTGATATGCTGTGAGCCATTTCAGGTACAATCCTTGGCGAGAAAGTGGTCAACAAGTAAACCACTGGTGAATTAAGAGTGGCCCCTCTTTCACACACGCATGTGCACACACCCAAAGGTCTCAGCTGCATGTCAAGAAAGCAAACCGTGATCTAAAAAGGATCCCCAGCCAAAGGCCATCCCTTTTTGTAGCCCAAATATCTAAATAAAATAAAAAATAAAATAAAAATATATAAAGGGAGAAGAATTTCACTTTACTTCGCATACACATCTTCACTTGCACAATCCTTTACATGCTCTCTGTATTTCTGTTTCTGTCTGTGAGCTACAAACACACAGAGAGATGGAAACCATCTCAGCAATCAACACCAACCAGCTTCTGCAACATACAGATGCTTTTGTCTAACAGCACATAGAGGATGTGGAAAGCATCCACCCAGCAAACAACCTTTCCCTTCCTCCTCACCCACATCTCTCTTCAGTCCACACTGGAATGAGTCACCACTACCGTGAATTAAGAGAAGCAGTATGTGCTGCTTGCACGCTCAGCTGGCTCCCCACCGCAGTGTGCCATTGCTCTTGGGCCTCATTAGAAGGAAGCCCTTGGCTGCAACCTTGCTTGGTAGTTAGGATTCCCATGCCAATATATTTATAACGTAGAAAGAGGACACATACGACACAAAGATGATTGCTCTAGGGAATCTCTTGTTCTCTGAGGATGATCCAAAGAGTAACTTTACTTTTTTTTTCAATGTTTTCAACCACTACCATTCCTTTTAAAAAATGTATGTATTTTTTTTTCTGAACACACAAGATTTGCAATAATAGTCAAACATATCCACACCTACTGGCAACAAAAGACATTTTAAACATTTTACTTTACGGTTTGTGAGAATTAATTGCCTTACTCTATAATGTGACTGATGCTGCATTTGAAACAAATGGGAAGAAACGACTTTTGTGTGTGTATGTGTGTGTATAACAGACCTGTATTTTACAGAAGGCACAGCCACAAAATGCAAGCAGAGGGCTTCTGCCCTACACCAGCATTGCAATCAGGTCCCAAAAGTTACTAGCCCTCAAGAAATTTTACTAGCCTGCTGGAGGTTAGAAGAATGGGAGGGAGGGAGAGGTGAAGGGGAGAAGGAAATATAAAGCATATTCACAGGACTTTTACCTTTTAAGGAGAAAGTTACATTTTGCTCTTGGGTGAAAAGAAGGACATTTCCATCCTCTAGCAGACTGTGTGGTTTTGCTGCTAGGTGCAGAAGAGAGATGGAATGCTCGCCTGAACAATCCATGTCTCACTTGGCAGCCACCAATATCTCTTGCTCCCAGGCTTGCATGCAAGCACAAGATGAAAGATCTGGCAAATTCAGCCAACCAATTTACCAGTTCAGTCAACAGACGTATAGTAACCAGGAACGGGGAGCCCTTGGTCTTCTGGATGGTGTTGGACTACATCTCTCACACTTCCTGACCACCGACCATGTTGGCCAGGATTGCTGGGAGCTGAAGTCTAATAACTTCAGCTCAGAGATTCCCCACCTCTACAATAAAACTTAAAGCTTCTGGCAAACTGTAGCTTGGGAGCCAACTGTATAAGTGGCATACCCAACACATTCTAGCAGCAACTATTAGCAATGATAGCTGGAACCTTTATGCCTCTATACCTCTGTATACCCAATACTGGGGAGAGACCAAGCTTTTCATTCTTTCCTCACCCTTCCAGAGTGTTGAGAGAGATCTGGGATTAGATGGAGCTTTGGTCTGATCCAAAGATCAGAGAATGCATTCTTTTTGGACTGTATCACACAGAATTCTCCCAGGCAATCTAGCCATTAGTGATGCTGGTTGGGGGATTCTGGGAATCATAGTTCAAAACCTTGGATTTCCATACTCTGGTCTGAATAAGGAGAATTTTTTCCTTTCAACCTACACATCTACCTAGCTCTGTCAGCCCACAGTGAAGAGAAAGCATTTTTGCAATCAGAGATGTCAGCCTTGTAGGCTCATTTTAACTCCAGTTCTGACTCGTGCCTCCCTCCCCAAAGACAGACATCACCCACTCATGCAAAGCAACTCTGACAACAAGCCTTTCTGTACACATAACTGCCCACTAGACAAAACTCAAGGAAAAAACAGAAACCTGCATCAGCCCATTAAACAAAGCAGCTTTTCATCAAAGCCAGGTTGCATGGACCTCAGCCGTTTGCAAAACATTAGTGGGAGATCTGCAGGATGGAGTGCTGGCTCTTTGTGGCAAAAGCATAAATGAAATGAGAACGGTCAAAAGGCCAGGAACAGCAGCACAGCGGCTACAACTGTGCTTTGTGACAGACAGCTGGATGAGACAAAAATGGAGAATACAGTTGTGCTGGAAGGACAGAGGAAGTAGGACTTTGTGTGTGGCTAAATCTACCACAGATCAGGAGTCTTGTGCTCCATTTCAGCGAGCACCCTCCCACGCAAATCAAGGAGTAAATCTCTGGCGTCTCCAAATATACAAATTAGAGCTGGGAAAAGCTATCTTTTTGGACCCAAATGTTCATAATCCCCCAATAAGCATGGCCATGGGTGGTCTGACTTACTGTAAAGGCGTACACGCATAAGGAGAAAGTCAGGGGTCTAGGTTGGGCTTAGAGGAGCAACTTTTGTGAAAAGCTGCTTTAAACTTGTTTGCTTTCCTCAATACATCCTGGGCTAGAATTCAGCAAGAACAATGGGCTATCCCACTGATACACAAATTTTACTATCTCCCATTAATGCTGCTGCCACACATTGCTCCATCACATCTGCTTGGTAACCATCCAGCTCCTCCTGATCCTCTGGTGTTTCCCTATCACTACCCGCCAGCCATTTCATCCTCTTTAAAAGCTCCATCCTACATCTGCCTCTGCTCTACCTGTTTCCCACACATCTCCACAGAATAGCTGATTTCAAACACCCCCCCAGCCTTACCTACCTACTCAACTTACAAGCTTATCATTTCTATAGTCAGTGTTGTCTTTGGCCTCAATCCAGAGAAGCCTCCTTGCCTGGCCTAGGTCCCAGAATGGACCTTGTGTTCATCATCAGCTGTGAAAAAGCCAAATGTGCCACCCTGATCCATAATGCTTCAGCCAGCTGATACCAAAGATGCATTACCAACATACAGACAAAGGAGCAAAAGGACATGATTCTAGGAGAGGGCAGCATTCTAAATAATCTTGCCTTATCATCAAGAAGTATTTGCTCCTGCTGGGCTCCTCCAGCTCACCAGACCTTTCTTGAGTGCAGGACTGGGGAATGTTTGGCCCTCCAGATGTTTTTGCAACTCTCATTAGCCATAGCCAGTGCTGAGGGGAAATGGGAGTTACAAGTAGTCCACATATCCCTATTCCAGGTTTAGTGTGTTGTCAGACAAGAGGATTCTGGCTCCAGACCAGCCAGAGTCAGCAAAGAATCCTTGCTCCTTATACTATGGGAATGCAGCCTGTAATGGGCAGTGGTGGGAGAGATGAGGGCATTCTCAACACAATTGATTTTCTGGTTCACAGAATTCTTGGTCTTGACCTGTGGAAAACTAGCAGTTGCGTCATACTGTCAAACATTCTGAATGCTCTCTATTTTCATGCACACTTAGGCTCTTTTCAAAACATTCACTTGTGCAGTTCTTTAAAATATCTGAGTCTTAATAGGCTAGGTTTATATGTCAGTCACAGGGGCTGACCTGTGCCTGCAGAAAATCCAAGGCTCAGTCCTCAGTATCTGGAGTTTTAAAAGAACAAGGCAGCTGGTGATAGAAATGACCCCTGTTTGCCAGAGATCCTAAATAACCACTGGCCATCACAGTAGATAATTCTCAGTTAGACAGACTCAAGTCTTACTAGGTATAAGAAAGGGAGCTTCCTGCAACAGAGTGTGGTCTGAGAAAATCAGCAGTGCTTTGTCAAATGACAACTTGGTCTTTCTCAAGCCTCTATCATAGTCTGTATTTGGGGGAGAGGAACAACTTTCTTCTATACGTTACAGAAAGAAAATCAAATGAGAATACAGGTCCTTTTCTGATATACAACACAGCCATTCTCTGTAACACAAGGGCCAGAGCAGTCTTGAATTGTAAGTGAGTGTCTCTGCCAAATGGAAGGCACGCTCAGAACAATTTCTCATGCAGAAACACAGGAGACACTGATGATTTTATTCTCATGTGCTTTTACAACTCAGAACAGTGCAGAGGCACAATGGGCACTCTCCTCTGGAGGGTTGGTCATTCTCTTTTACTGGACTGACTAAAAAACACTACAGTGAAGATGGCTCTGAATTTAATAATTAGCTTCCAGTGTAGGTTGGTTGAACAAAAGCAACTCAGTGGCCAAATATATCCATGAACTGGGACCTCAAATGCACAGGGGGCTTTAACTCAACAGCTTATTTCCTGTGGCATATAGTTTGAGAATGAGCGAGGGCACAATTAGAACTGAACAGAGAGCATCTGAGGAACTTTGGGAACCTGGTTCAAGCTTCCTATAAGAAATGTGCAGAGTGGGAGTAGCAACCTTCTTTTACACATAAAGGCTTAAGTCATCCCCATGTTCCTCTCCTTATTCTTCCACCCACTTCACTCACAAACAGCTGCAAATCACAGCTCCTCTAGTGACCTGCAGAGCACTTACCAATAGCGCAGAGGGCATGCTTGAGCTCCAAGGTGAAGGTGGAGAGAGGCACATCTTCTGACACAGGCATAATTGCAACAGTGGAGAGGTTGCTTGCAGGGTTGCTGGCATCCCATTTGCTGCTTGGTGTATGCAGTCCAAGGGGATGACCTGTCATAAAGATAGCTAGTCAGAAAGCTATGCATTGCTCCCTTTACAATATGCTGGTGACAACTGGAGGCCAAGGAGAGTAAATCAATTTCCTGCCCCATAAACTGATGAAGAAAGTGACAGCATGGAGCTCTAGAACATGAATTCACAAAGTCAGCATGAGTGTGTGTATTAGGAAGGACGGTCCAGTCAATCTCATAGGTTTAACTGGAAGGTCTTGCCTCTACCTTAAGGGCACTGGGCATACCCTTCAACACTTCATAAATGAAAACCAGAACACATGAGGCCAAGCATCATCAGAGTGTGGTCAAGATGGGAAAGTCATTAATGAGGAAGAATACACAAGCTAAGAGAGGCTGCAGCAGTTTGCTTTTGCCTAAGTCTAGAGCAGTGGTTCTCAACCTGTGGGTCCCCAGATGTTCGTGGACTTCAGCTCCCAGAAGCCCCAGCCACTATGGTCAATGCTCAGGGCTTCTGGGAGCTGAAGTCTACAAACATCTGGGGACCCACAGGTTGAGAACCACTGGTCTAGAGGGAAGGGGAAGATTTTGTCCTCTCCTCTTTCTCCCACTGAGTTAACTGCGTGCAAACCACTTTCCCACGCTACACTCAGTTTGCATTAAGTAAGGTGAGGACAAAGGGAGGAAGTTGGAGGAACAGAGAGGGCAACAGAAGATTAAATTGGACTGTCCTTGCCAAATGGGGACAGTGGGAGGGTATGCAGTGGCTCCCCTTATCCCTTCTGTCTATACCAGCTAGCTAGGAGAGGCTGCAGCAGTCCACTTTTGCCTGAGCCAACTGGGAAGGATAAGATTCTGCCCCCTCCTCTCCTTTCCCTCTCTGCTGAGTTAATTGAGTGCAAACTACACCTGCACGTTGAACTCAGCTTGCAGCAACTGAAGTAAGCTGAAGATAAAGAGGAGGAAAGTGGGAGGATGAGAGAGAACCTGGGACATTTTACAAGCAGCTGAAAAAGTGGGGTGAGAGAGGATTAATCAGGACCGTTCATGCCAAATCAGGACAGTTGGAAGGAATGCCTTGGCAGAGTCATAGTGACACAGCTTTCAGGGCTATGAATCAGCTGAAGGTTATAGCTTTATAAATATATCATAAAAGATATTTTGGACTTCAGATATAAACGTGTAGTTACAGGAACTGAAAGGATCACTGCAAATAGATGTCCTTGTACACTGGCCACAGGGCTGCTGGTTAGGGGTTGCATGTGGTGCCTGAGGAAAGTGGGGTTAACTCTTTTTCCTGACATACTTTCCAGACAAAAATCCTCCCTGAGCTGCCACGGGCTCAGATTTAACAGCAGCTGAGGTGAGGTGGTGAGAGATTCCTAAAGAGAAGCTGTTTGCAAAAGAGAGATGGCACTTGGTTCCAACATGTTTAGAATCACATTTAGAGGTGCCCTTGAACACAGTGCAGAGACAAACCATGACTTCCACAGACTCAGTGTTGTGAATTAAGAACCTTCCTCTCCCTTTTCTTGCTTGGCTTAACTACAGTTTAGAGCAAGGCTGAAGAGCTGTGGCCTTCCAACGGCACTGTCTTCTACTACTACTACGATGACGACTATTATTATCATAATAGAGGGAGTGGGCTTGTTTTCTCCTGCTCTTGAGACCAGGACAAGGAGCAATGGATGCAAGCTGCAGGAGGGGAGATTCCACCTGAACCTCAGGAGGAATTTCCTGACAGTCAGGGCTGTCCGGCAGTGGAATGTGCTGCCACAGAGTGTGGTGGAGTCTCCTTCTTTGGAGGTTTTTAAGCGGAGGCTGGATGGCCACTTGTCGGGAGTGCTTTGAGGGTTTTCCTGCATGGCAGGGGGTTGGACTGGATGGCCCTTGTGGTCTCTTCCAACTCTACATTTCTATGATTCTATCTATGATTCTATGATTCTATCATCATCATCATTATTTGCATAGCACCATCACTGCACATGGCACAACAAAAGAACAGCAAAACAGTTCTCCGCCCTCAGGCTTACAATCTAATTAAGACATGAAACAAAAAGAAAAGGGGATGGCAGTGTGGGAGAGGATTGAGTCCAGCAGATACTGCCCCTTCTTCTCTCCTTCCAAGGCCAGTGCCAGTGACGGTGGAGGGAGGGCCTTGATTATGGTGGCAAGGGCCCATCAGAGAGATAGGCAAAAGACTCTCTCTCTTTTGAAAGGAATCCTGTGGCTATAGCATATACTGTCTTTAGTAAGGCCTTTGAGAAGATCCCCCAAGATATTCTTGCAAACGTCGTAAAATGTGGGCTAGACAATGTTACTGTTAGATGGATCTGGTTGGTTAGATGGACCAACCAAACCCAAAGGGAGATCACCAATGGCTCTCCTTCATCATAGTGGGATGCAACAGGCTTCTGTCCCAGGCCCAGTGCTAACTTTATCAGCGATTTGGATGAAAGAATAGAGGGCAATCTTATCACATTTGCACATGACAATAAATTAGCATGGCTAGCTAACACTCCAGAGGGACAAGATCAGAATTCAAAATGACCTTAACAGATTAGAGAGCTGGGCCAAAACTAACAAAATGAATTTCAACAGTGAGAAGGGTAGGTAATGCACTTGGGGGGGAAATGAAGAGGTATAGAATGGGTGACACCTGGCTTGAGCACAGTATATGCGAAAGGGATCTAGGAGTCTTAGTAGATCACAAGCTAAACATGAATCAGCAGTGTGGTGTGGCAGCTAAAAAAGCCTATGTGATTCTACACTGCATCAATAGGATATAGTATCTAGGTCAAGGGAAGTAATAGTACCACTGCTTTGGTGAGTTCCCTCCTGGAATACTGTGTCCAGTTCTGTGAAGCACAGTTCAGGAAGGACATTGACAAGCTGAAGTGTTAAGAGAGGACATGATAGCCATATTTAAATATTTGAAGGGATGCCGTGTAGAGGGAGTGGGCTTGTTTTCCAGAGACTAGGACAAGGAGCAATGGATTCAAGCTGCAGGAAAGGAGATTCCACCTGAACCTCAGGAAGAACTTCCTGACAGTCAGGGCTGTCTGGCAGTGGAATATGCTGCCTCAGAGCGTGGTGGAGTCTCCTTCTTTGGGGGTTTTTAAGTAAAGGCTGGATGGCCATCTGTCGGGAGTGCTTTGAGGGTGTTCCTGCAAAGCAGGGAGTTGGACTGGATGGTCCCTGTGGTCTCTTCTGACTCTATGTGTCCAGAGGAGGGCCACCAAAATGGCAGAAGGCCTGGAAACTATGTTGTATGAGAAGCGATTTAGGGAGCTGGGCATGTTTAGCTGGGCCTGTTTAGGCTGGAGAAGAGAAGGTTAACAACTATGTTTAATATTTGAAGGGATATCAGATGGAGCAAGCCAGTGTTCTGCTGCTCCAGAGACTAGGACATGGAGCAATGGCTTCAAGCTACAAGAGATTCCATCTAAATATTAGAAGAACATCCTGACAGTAAGAGCAGTCCGATAGTGGAATATGTTGCCTAAGAGGGTTTGGTGGAATCTCTTTCTTTGGAAGTTTTTAAACAGATGCTGGATGGCCATCTGTCAGGAATGCTTTGATGGTGTACTCCTGCATGGCAGAATCGGGCTGGGCTGGATGGGCCTGGGGGTCTCTTCCAGCCTTATGATTGTATGACTTTATGACCCTCAAAATATCTGGAGAGCCACAGTTGCCCTCCTCAGTCTAGTTACTGAGATCAGTTATGGATTCAAGGTAATTTCAAACCCTTCTGTGTTCTCCGTAATTCTCTGGGGCTGTCTTGGAGTCAAGAAGAAGAGAATATACTCTGCATGGCAAGAAATACATGGGGACCCGCGTCATCACAAGGGGACTTGTGTCAGTAGGAAATACAAATGAGCAGTTTTACAATGTCTGCATTCAGCAAGGGATTGCTGTTATGTCACTATGTACAGCAGTCAGCAAAGTGACCGATGCACAGTGGGACCCAACGTGCATTGAGACTTCAGCTAGAGAATGGCAACGCACATCAGTAAAGCCAGAGGCACAGCAGACACTCTTGCTGGTATCCTGTTACACATCTTTGCAATTCACTAACAGCATTCTTTAGTGCCTCTGTGTGTAGCTAAGTGTGTTAGTGTGCCTAACTGTGTTATGCAACACAGGCCACAACAGAGATTTCAGGCCTCTGGCTGTCCACCCTGTTGTGTCTGGAGGTGACTGAGAATACTTTTGGTAAATATTAGGGATTGCAACTTCCGTAGCTAGCTTGCTTTGCTTTAGAAAACATTTTAAGACTACAAACCCCGGCCAAAATACGGACAAGGGCAGCAGGGAGAGAATCAAGTTTGATCTCTCAATGCAGGACCACACAGTGGAGCAAGACACTCTGTAAGCATTTCAGACAAAGTCATTAGATCTCCATCCAATAGCCGCACTCCATTTAATCCCTTTACATCAAGCGGATGGTTGTGCAACTCCACGACAGTGTTCACTGGAGATACAATTTGGCCTTGGCACCGTTTTTAAACAGTCAATTTCCCCTCCTACCTCCCAGTCGAGAAAAAAAAGGGTCCAAGAATGTAATGTCCTACCTCCTTGCTGAAGGCTGCCAAGGATCTTCTCTCCCAACAAATGGATAAGCCTAGTCACAACCTGGCATGGGAGAGGGAGAAGTAAAACAAAGAAATATACAACCATCAGAGATCAATAATACTGTGAATGAAGCTTCTTAACCAGCAGTGGCAGCAAGATTAAAAAAGGAGATTTTTAATGGATTCCTGCCAATCCTCATGAATTCCAAGGTTCTCTTATAAAAATAAATATCTTCAGAGGAGAGGATGACTTCTCTTTTAAGATTTAGCAACAGCTCAGCTTCCCTTTAAATAAGTAATAATAAAAACCTCCCCTTTATGTAGTCTCTCTTTTTCACCTTTTCAACTTTGTTCCAAAGACTAATGACCTTCCCCTGGATCCACTGCAGAAATGTTAAGGTCCTGACTCTATCTCGTTAATAGTCATGTTATCTGCCGCTTATTGGCTAGAGCAGTGGTTCTCAACCTGTGGGTCCCCAGATGTTTGTGAACTTCAGCTCCCAGAAGCCCTGAGCATTGACCATAGGGGCTGGGGCTTCTGGGAGCTGAAGTTCACAAACATCTGGGGACCCACAGGTTGAGAACCACTGGGCTAGAGGAAGATTTTGAAAAAGTTCCTCTTCTCAAACTGCCAGAATTCCCCAGACAGCTTGGACACTAGAAGTAAAGTCCAGAAAGCACATCTAGACTGCAGAACCTTTCCAAGTTCCATCTAGCACCCACTTAAAATATGACAGCAGAAAGGTGGATGCATCTGACACACACACATGGTCTTAGCTTAGTGGTACAGTACATGCTTTGCATGCAGAAAGTGTCAGGCGTGATCCCACATATTCCAGTTAAGAGGATTTCCAGCAAGAAGAAGATTCCAATAGCTCAGGGAAGAGGTGCAAGACGTATCAGGGAACGCCATACCTAAGATTGACCCACAGTCTGACTCAATATAAGCCATCCTTGTGTGTTCTTGTCTGCAGAAGAGAAGGTTAAGAAGCGACAGGATAGGTATGTTTAAATAATTGAAAAGATGTCATGTCAAGGAGGGAGTGGGCTTGTTTTCCGCTGCTCCAGAGACTACGACAAGGAGCAATGGATTCAAGCTGCAGGAAGGGAGATTCCACCTGAACCTCAGGAAGAACTTCCCTATGGTCAGAGCTGTCCGGCAGTGGAATATGCTACCTCAATGGAGCGTGGTGGAGTCTCCTTCTTTGGAGGTTTTTAAGCAGAAGCTGGATGACCATCTATTGAGAATGCTTTGAGGGTATTCTTGCACAGCAGGGGGTTGGACTGGACGGCCCCTATGATCTCCTCCAACTCTATGATTTTATGATTCTTATCTAAAAAAGTACCAAAATCACAACTCCATATTTGTTTCCATTTCCATATGTACCCTGGAAGACTCTAGGAGTGCTATCCAGGGTATTGTCCCCATTCTAACATAGGCTTAGTCTGCACACAGAAATACAATGAAACTTATTATTTATTTATTTATTTAGGAAATACATGACCATCATCCATCATCACTTTATTTATATCCCACCTTTCTCCTGGACTGGGACTCAATACGGCTTATGAAAAAGGCAGAAAATTACATTAAAAACACATGTATATAATTAAGATTAAAACATTAAAGTAATTAAGATTAATACGGTATTGAGAACTAAAAGCAGATAAAATCTCATTATAAAACAAAGATTAGAAAGAGTACAGTATCCTAAAAAAACTTTTCTGTTAAAAATCAATTTCCAAAGGCTTGCTAGAAGAGAAAGGTCTTATCCTGCCGCCACAGAGACACCCTTTAGCACAAGCGCCATACATGCTGGTGAAAAATATGCACAACAAAATGAGCAAATGAATTCTGTGCATCTCTCACCTTTCATTTGGCACATAGTAACTATTTTACCTTAGCATGGAGATGCTGACTACTTCACTCTGGCAACCCGACAAGGTTAGTTTTCAGGGTGGAGATGGGGAGACAGAGGAAGAGGAGGAGTTCATGAATGAATGAAACAGCTGACTCAGGCTCACCCAGTGGATTTCATGGCTAAAAAAGGCTTTGACCTAGATGTGAGTCTGACACTGCCTGCTGTACTTTAAGCAGACGTAAAGAACCTGTGACACCTCCAGACCTCTCTCCAGATTTTGCTGGACTTCTGTACCAACAGCCACCCATCGTCTGGCTGTGCTACCTAGGCCTGGTGGGAGAGGTAGTTCAACAAAAACACACTCCCCCATCCCTGCCACAGAAGGAGAAAGAGAGGGGCCCCTCGGAGCAAGATATCTGATGGCCAAAAGGAACTTCAGCAAACCCATACAGCTCTTCGCCGGTCCTCAGAAGTAGCAGAATAAAAAGAAAAATGTGTGTGTGTGTGTGTGTGTGTTCGAATTTGCTTATTTGATCAGACAGACGAAAGAACCAACTTTGCTTTCCGGGTAGGTGTTTGGGTAAAGTGGGTGAGGAATTTAGCACGTCATACGACTCCCCCTAAAGGCACAAGATCTGTCTGATCTTGGAAGCTAAGCAAGGTCTCCACGGTTAGCACTGTACTTGGATGGGAGATGGTCCACAAAAACCAGTTGCTATAGGCTGTATTTCAGAGGAAGGAACTGGCACAACCATCCCTGAGTATTCCTTACTTAAGAAAACCCTATGAAGTTCATGGGGTCACCATAAGTCGACAAATGACTTGAAGGCCCACACATACATACATTACTCCCAGTCCTGCCCGCTGCCCAAGGTCATGGGGACGGTGGATTGACAGCTCGCCAGCCACCAGAAACTGCACTCCTTCACATGATGACTTACTCAAAACAGCTCCAAGTGAGTGCACACAGCAGGTTGCGCACCGCCACTGGGTGAGTCACTCTACTGCTGCCATGGCAACGCACATGGAACATCAATTTCGGATGCGAGCAAGGCAAGCGGCACGCGATTTCCTTGGAGTTTTAAAGCACGCTGAGTGTTTCTCTCATAAAAAAAGGGGCACACAGTTCTTTGTTCTATATACATATATACAGAAATAAAAGAAAGATTCTATACCTATTCTTACAAAAAAACACACATACAGTTAGGGCCCCAAAGACACCTCCATCTGCAGGTTTGAGCTCTTTTGATATTGTCAAAATGCATGGTGTGAGAGAACCCTGCTGGAGCAAATAGCGGTTTCAGAAAAAGCTGGGGTGGGGGATGGAATTTAAAGTCAGCTAAAAAAGAAAGATCTGGTACCTCACTTACACTTTGCCCCAACCATGCTGAGAAGTAGGTACGGAAAGGACTGCCAGAGAAGGTGCTGGACTCAACCATGTCCTGTAACAGAGCATGGAACTTTTTTCTTTAACTCTAACACCTAGTATTCTCAGCCAGCATGGCCCATGGGAGATTCTGCCCCATTTATTTTGGGAGTTGTAGCCAAAACAGTAACTTTTTAAAAGTTCTGCCAAACAAAGCTCATAAGCAGAGAAAGCAGGCAACTGCCCCTCTACCACTACCTCCTGATAGCCATCTATGGGCCACCTAGGTCCACAGGTGTTTAATTTAGCTACTACAGCTCATGAATGCTGACAAGCCAGCTCTCCAGGCTGCCTAACCGCTTTTTTGTCTTGAAATCCCTCTAAGTCAATGGTTACCACCCCACAAATTCTACCGGTTAACTAAGTTTTCAAGAAAATGGTGGTTTCTTCACAGAATCATAGAAATACAGAGTTGGAAGAGACCCCCGGGGGCATCCAGTCCAACCCTCTGCCATGCAGGAACCCACATCAAAGCACTCCTAACAGATGGCCATCCAGCCTCTGCTTAAAAGCCTCCAAAGAAGGAGACTCCACTACGCTCCGAGGCAGCATGTTCCACTGCCGGACAGCTCTGACCATCAGGAAGTTCTTCCTGAGGTTCATGTGGAATCTTCTTTCCTGCAGCTTGAATCCATTGCTCCTTGCCCTAGTCTCTGGAGCAACAGAAAACAAGCCCACTCCCTCCTCTATATGGCATCCCTTCAAATATTTAAACATGGCTATCCTGTCCCCTCTTAACCTTCTCTTCCGCAGACTAAACATCCCCAGCTCTCTAAGTCAATCCTCATAGGGCATGGCTTCCAGGCCCCTTCCATTTACTTTGGAAATGGGAGAGGTTGCTGCCTCTCTTTTTTGACTACAACTCAGAATCCCACCGCCAGCCTCACCAGTGGGAAATCTGATAGGTGGGCCCCAAAACCTAACTTTTCCCAGCTATTTTCTTTTCTGGATGTACTGCTGAATGGGTTAACTGGCAAGCACCAAGTTCTAGTGCTGATGAGTGGGAGAGGAGGAAGTTTCTCACTATTCATAGTTTTACAATAATCTCAGGGGAAAGAAAACAAAATTTGAAGGGCTGCATTCCCTTAAGGGTAAATCTGTTGTAGGGAGGCAGCCAACTGTGGAAATGTTTCCTTAATCCTTTTTAAACTTTTGTACCAATTAGGTTTTTAGTGTACTTTGTTCTCAACTTGATGTGAGGTGTCTGGATCTTGTCCCAGAAGAAAGGATATAAATAAAAATAAAAATAAAAGCATCATGTTCTCACCAAATATGGTGACTGCAGGGATCAACGACAGGCTTAAAAGAATTTTGATTTATTTTAAAAGACATCTTTGAATATTGTAGAAAGGACAATGGAAGCAGCAAAACAAAAGATTCAGAAGACTAATCCTGAAAAAAACAGGCGCTCACAAGCTTCCCTGCTCTGTCATTGCAGTGAAAAACACCGCCTCCGTCACCAGTAGTGCATCTCAAACGCTTGTCAGTGTACAAAGGTCATGATCAACAGTGTTTTGCAGTGTATAGTTTCTGAAAAATTCACATGCCTTTTAAAAAACTAAAACCAAGATGTTAAGGTTGGGGATGAGGGAGAAGAACAGTTCCCCCGGGTCTACTAAATAGTGTAGTTGGGGGAACGAAGAGAAATCACATCAAGATCTAGTTCTGTGGCCCAATTTCCATACGAAGACAACAACAGCCTCTCAAACACACATACACAGATGGAGCTTTCTTCTAAATATAGAGTTAGCAGAAGAGGCTTAAACACACACACGGAGTTCCAAGTTAATAGTCAGGATATCAGCACACTCTCAGTTTCTGTGGAGGAAAAAATGCCATCGAACAGGGTGAGCCAGAAAATGGGTGTTTACAACAGCAAGAGGCAGTCTAGATTAGCCTTCTCCCATCTGGTGCTTCCCAGGTAACTTGGACTAGAGCCTCATCATTCCCCAATCCCACACCAGCCAGGAACAATGGGAACTGAAGTCAATACATCTTGGCAGATGACTGGCTGGGGGAGGCTATCGCAGAGTCACAAATTCCTCTCCCTCTTTGTTACTATTTTCGCTATGTACGTAGTTTTCAATTTAAAAAAAAAACAGATGAGGGGGCTGATAGAGAGCAGCTTATTAAAACCCACACAAAGCATAATTACACACTGCTAGACTAACCAAGGTAACTTCTTGAAAACAAAATCTCTTCTCATGATTTAAGCACACAGGTAGGAAGAGGAGTCTTGTCGGCACGCTATGTTGGCTACTCAATGAAAGAGTGGAGTGGGCTCTGAAGATGCCCTCGGTACCTGGAACACTGGATGGATGAAAGTGTGCAACCTTGATGCCCTTATCTATAACCTAGACAGGAAAAGGTTCACTATGTTTTAAACTGTCTCCCTTTAACATCAGGTAATCCAGAAACAGGAAGACTTAGAGCTCAAGGGATCTACTTTGCTCCTTTTTTTAAAAAAAAAAATCCAAAACAACTTTAGAGTAAGGTAGTAGGGACACAGGGAGATTATTTAAAAAAAAATTAACATATATTGAGTAAATAAACAACATACAAGACATTACAAAGACAGAGAGTATACAGGCAGGCAAACTCTAACATCTAACCTAATACTCTCTTATCTATCCTAAACTACCTGAACTAAATTAAACTAAACTACAACTAAACTAGAAAGGGGTCAAAAATACATATAAATGACTTCTAATACACCAGCTTTTGGTTCTTAGAAAATCCACCAAACATACTTCTTCTGGTGTGTCTACCATTATCACAATACTGCCCAATGTTTAAATAACTATAAACTTAACTTTCAAAACCACTTATTTACTTCCCTCCCAAGAGTCTCTTAGATATATAAGCAATTTATCCCAGACATTTTTAAATTTAACTAAAGATCCTTCCTTAAATAAAATAGTTAATTTATCCATTTCTGCCAAATTCAGCATCTTCGTGCAAATGAACGGCCAGACTCTTTCACACTGTGCATACAGCACTCTTGCTACCATGTTCATGTAGTAAAAGATTCTTCCTAACTTCTTTTCAGTCTGTTTATCAGCCAGACTCACTAAAACAGTTCAGGTTTGAGCTGAATCTTTACTTTTAAGATGTTTTCCATCTGTCTGTGTATCATGACCCAGAACATCTTGGCTTTCTTACAGGTCCACCACATGTGGTTAAAAGTTCCTTATTTTTGATCACATTTCCAACAAACATTTCATAGAATTACAGAATCATAGAACAATAGAGTTGGAAGAAACCACAGGGGCCATCCAGTCCAATCCCTTGCCATGCAGGAATACACATGCGTTTAGCTTATGTTCTACTAAGACTCCTAGATCCCTTTCACATGGACATGTGTCCCTATATTTGTGCATTCCATTTTTTCTGCCTAAGTGTAGGACTTTACATTTCTCTCTGTTGAAATTCATTTTGCTAGCTTTGGTCCAACTCTCCAATCTCTTTAGGTCATTTTGAATTTTGATCTGTCCTCTGGGGTATTAGCAACTCCTCTCAATTTGGTGCCATCTGCAAATTTGATCAGTTACAAAAAAATTAAGTTCTGCACTCTAGATTCAACCTGCAAACTCTATACATTACGTTAGGGACATATAAAAAAAAGTTTGAAAAAATACTGAATTTTTATCTGTTCCTAATACATATTATTTTGCTAATTTTTCGAACCACCTTGAAATCAAATAGAAAAAGTGGCACATAAATATTTTTTAAAAATCATACAGAACAGTTTTGTTAGAGCAATACTGTTTTGTACAAATAGAGAAACGTGCTTTGTTCCCCCCAGTTTCTTGCTGGGGTGTTCCAAGTGTGTTGCCTGGGAAAGGATGCTCCAAAATATGGCACTCAGAAACCTGACTTAACCCTTCTTACTTAAAATGAAGCTTTCTGAAACCCTTTGTTAAACTTTCAGTGGTTTTGGCTATTCAGCATATATGGGGTCTTCCTTCTCTGGGGGACAGAAAGGAAAAGTGGTTTTATTATGGGTTACTCATATCTCTGGCTTACACTGGAAAAGTTGGAGAAGAAGATGCTGTAAAACGTGTGGGCAGGACTAGGGAATTCTTGTTTGGCTCAAGGATTTAGAACAAAGGAAAAGCTACCTGGAAAAGCCACCAGAGCAAAGTTCCTGCAGAATAAGGATCTGTTTCCAATCTATACATATATATGTAATGCATTTATGGAAAGAATCCAAAAGAAGACAAAAACTTGTTACTCCACTGGAAAAACCCTATCCCGGGGTCTACAATTTTGATATTAAAATATGATTCCACGTGCCAGAGAGGCCGCCCGGATGGACATGTAGGCAGCAACAGTCGAATGATTGAAAACCAGGCCAGGCCAGTAAAATCCCCAGTCACATAGCCCCAGGAGACCTCAAACTGTGCAAACCCACAATAAACGAAGGTTCTCAGCCCCTGAGAACCCAACTTGAGGGGATTAGCGTGTTTGCCCCAAGTTGAGCAAATATCCTATCAGGCGAGGACCATTTACATGAAGTCACACCACAATCAAATGCAGCCAAAGATCCTGAGACTTTGGCAACACCTTGTAATCTCATCATGCAAAGTAAGTTACCATTGTTGAGCTTCTTTCTCATTGCAACACCCATTGTTCTCCCCAGGAGAAGGATTAGCCCTCCAGGTACTTTCCCCCTACAAATAGTCCCAGTTTTTGAGAGTTTCTTTGGATCACTCCCGGTCATACCAACAGACCATTTCTCCACCCGTCGAGTAATCCCCTCAGCCCTCTCCATGCTTAGCCCCACTTCTCTGCTGTTTTTCCCAGACCAAGAACTTCTGGGAAAGGTGCAGTTTTACCCCAGCTACAACCCCTTCAATATTCCTCTATCCAGTTCCCACTCCTTTGCTTCTTAATAGGTCTTGAGTGTGAGTGATTGTGTTGGTGCATGAGACTTTCATTCAATAAAATCATTTATTAGACACCTTTGTTTGGTTTTTGGCTTGGCCTGACCCCATAAAAACTTGGTAAAAAGACCCCTCTAGGTTACCCTGCCTCTCGCATTGCTATTGCTCGTGCTCTGGCTAGTTTCCACTCCCCATCACGTGGAGCACATTGAGGTGTCCCCCAAGGGATCCCAGAAATCAGGGTAACACCTATGCTGCCTGTTTGAAAAGGAGAAGTTTGTGTTACAACAGAGCCCTTCTCAAGACATCTCCTTACCTGTGGGAATTTGCGCTTGATTGAGGTCAGTGCTCCTTCAGGAAGCTTGGCCAGCTCAGAATCACGAACTGCGTGTACTGTTGTAGCTCTGGGCTGGTGAGTTAAAGCTTCAACCTGAGAGAGAAGCAAAGAAAAACCACTGCTGACATGCCACCAGCAACTACTACAGCATTGTTAAATAGAAAGTACAGCACTATTAAACAAAAAGTCTCAAATCTTCCTTAAACTCTTGAGTTCTATGTTCTCCTCATCTGCTCAAACTTTGATTTAAAAGGTGAAATCATGGAGCAGTGTTTCAGGTTTTGCATTTGGAGAGCTGCTTACCACCTCTCTATATATTTCAGTGCTCTCCCCTCTGGTGGGAAGTGGACCTTCTGAACTTGATCTTTATTCACGACATTTTCCGTTCACTCTTCCTGCCTTGTTGGTCCTTTTTTTTGGGTCAGCTTCCATCTGGAAGCCTGATGACTCACAGTCTCCGAGGAAAGCACTAGCAAACCTCTTCTGAACAAATCTTGCTAAGAAAACCTGATGAGAGGGCCATTGCCTTAGGACTGCTGTAAGTCATGAACTTTCGGAAGACAGGATGACATTCTGTTGGATAACTACAATTAAAGTAGATCCATTCAATAGATTGCTGAAGGTTGAGTTGACACATAAGGAACTCCAATTTAATGGTCTACTCTAGTTAGAACTAACAACATAACTGTCTGAAAAATTAGATTATGGTACAGTAAATAAAAATCTCGGTGCATCTTGTTTCCATTAACATAGCAGACAGTTGTAACATTGTTGATGCTGCTGATCATTACTTTTCCATCGTTATTTTTGTAAAATAATTACTTTAGAAGGTAAAATAACCTAAAATTTTTGGGAGGAAAAGCCTCAAAATTTCCCAAGGATGCATTTTCAGCCTCTCAAAAGTAAAAATAAAAACAGATGAGCAAATAGGACTTGTTTTAGTGGGGGCAGGGGGGAGTAATAACATTTACCAACTGTTAATGAGAGCCAGTGTGGTGTACTAGGTTGAGCCACAATTCCATAATTTCTGCAAGTTTATTAGGAGTGGGAATTAAGTAATAACATCTACCTCTTTTCAAACCCACTGCCCATCCAGTTTCATCAGAGGATTATCATTTGTGAAAGAGACGTTTTCCTTGGTCTACCTTCTCCAGGACATATAAAATTCTGAATGTAAGAACAAAATGCAACTCAAAAGTGGGGTACACAAATTTGGCTAATTAACACAGGTTTGGGAAGGGTAAAATTTGGACAGGATACAATTTGGAAGCAAACTCCTCCATTTGAAATTTGTGCAGGCTTCGATGCTTCTCGGAAGGCCTGTTGCAAGGATTTTGAGAATGCTAGATATTGACCAAATGAAAGAAATGTTGTTTTTAAGGGACTGGTGAGGAGGATGGTCTCCTCTCCTTTAAAACCTGTAGCTCCCAGTGCCTATTCGTTAGTTTTGAACACAAGAAATATGTAATTGTGGCTTAATGGGACCAGAAGCTAAGCGTGGAGATGTCATCTGCTGCCCAGAGGGAGGCACTGACATTTACCACCCTGAGAAGACAGCTTGTCTCCTGGTGTCACCACACCACCACAAATGACAGCTGCCCAGGTGAAATGGAGACAGAACATCCAATTTAGGCTGGGGATTGCTAACTAGTTGGCACTGGCAAGGAAATGGATGTACCTTGCCATTGGGTCCTTCCCCCCACCCCCGTCAGAGGAGTCTGAGACTGAAAGAATACATTGAAAATATGCACACTTTACAAACGCAAGGGTCTGCTGAACAACTATGACTTCAAGCCATGACTGTGACTGTCTTTCAACAGCCAGCCCTGAATGTTGGACAGATAAATTCAATGTGTAATATTGACTCTAGTCCTTTACTTTGGAGAAAAGTGGATTAAAAGCTCAGAACAGTATGAGGGGAAACAGAGGGAAAGAGAGAAACAGAATTTCTCACATTAGTTTTTCAGCAGTCTCCTTCTATGCTAGACCAAGACCACTTTTTGACAACAAATTGCACTGGTTTGGTCTGCTCAGGGAAAGCTACATAATTATAAATTTTTGACAAAAGATCTGAGATGCTAACAAGTGAAATGCGTAGCTAAGTGTAACTAAGCCACCTTGCCTCGTTCATGGGTCAGCTTCCATGTCTCAAGAGTTTCCCCTCCACTTCTTCCATCCTTTCTTCAGCTCCCACACAGGAAAAACAAAGCATGGGAGGGGCAGAGGGGATAGAATGGTTGCTCAATGCTTTTTGATTAGTGGCTCTAGGAGGCCACTGTGTGGAAGGACGTGTGGTGACTGCTACTGGCTCATAAGGCTGTAGAAGGGTATTAGATAAACTCAGGGAAGAAAGCCAAGCAAGGCTCTTAACTGTTATAGAAGTAAAGGGGCTGCACTAATTCCTCAACTGAACTTGCAGGGCACTGCAATCCTTCCCCTAGTTTGTTCTGAAATTTTTGGATCTCAATACACTCCAATGCGCCCTAAGGGATGCAGGTAGCAATTTCATCAACATTTTCGTCTCACTCTGGGTCACTTTAGGCCCAGGAGAGGCCTTCTTTTCCCAAAAGGAAGTGACCCAGAAATTGGATTCTGATCCAAAAGCTGAATTCTGGGTCACTTGGAAAAATGGCTTTACCTCAGCCTAACAGCCCAGGGGAAGAATTGCAAAAATTGCCCCACAGATCTTCTAGCAGTCATCTGGGAGCAAAATTGTCTCTTGGGGAAAAAAATGGAGGGGCTACACAGCAGGCCTGAGGTAACACATGCCCACACTTTCCCCACTCTGTGCTTAATGCATGGATAGGCTTCATGTGGAAGATACTGTTGGACTGCAACTCTACCACTGCTCAGCACTGGCTATGCTAGCTAAAAGCTCCAAGGAATTACAGTCCAACAATATAAAAATGGCGACAAGCTCCGGGGACCTCCTCAGATTTAATAGGACTTCCCTATTCTGAGCCGGTAAGGCACTACATATCAATTGCTAGGGGTAAATAACAAAACTGTATTGCTGGCAAGTCCTGCTTCTTAGGTTGCTGGGACATCTAGTTGACAACCAGCTTAAGATGGCTTCAGAAAGGAATTAGACAAATTCACAGGAGTGGAGAAGACATTGATCGAAGATCAATCAATGACAAACAGGCACAACTGCTATAAGAATCCTCCAAGCTAGTTGCTGGTGAACAATTAGCAACGGAGGGCTGTTGTTTCTACCTCCTATTTGCGAGCCTCTGATAGAAAATCTAGTAGGTCACCAGGCATTAGAGCAGTGGTTCTCAACCTGTGGGTCCCCAGATGTTTGTGGACTTCAGCTCCCAGAAGCCCCAGTCATTATGGTCAATGCTCAGGGCTTCTGGGAGCTGAAGTCTAGAAACATCTGGGGACCCACAGGTTGAGAACCACTGCATTAGAGGATACTGTACTAGTGGGCCACTAGTCTGCTCCAGCACAGAGTCAATTATGTTTGTTAGGGCTTTGTGCAAATCAGAAAGTGGGGGCTGCTTAATACTTGATACCAACAGTCCACACACTTCCAAGCATTTCTCTGCATCAAGACAAACACACCATAAGTCTATTATCTAGCAGTTGCAGTATTCTGCACCTCTGTGGAACTGTGGTATATGCACGCTGAACCTCACAACGTGACATGTGGAGATGGGAAGGAGGAATGTCCAAGGAGGGTGCAATTGAAAAGGCTGAGCAGGGTACATTTTGTCTTGTTGGAAAGGTTTCATGGGGCCAGCCTCGCTGCCAAAGGAACCAGCTCAAACAACAGAAGGCCAGCTTTTGTGCTGCAAAATCCCAAGGCAGCCAAGACATATCCTATTAAAGAGGAACTCTCTCTTTCAAGATCTCTCTTGAAAAGCTCTCTGTTTCTGTGCCAGAGACAGGAGTCTTAGACTAGGACTGGCCTCCAGAAAAAGGAAATCTGCTTTGCCTCACTGGAAGAGAGAAGTGATAATTTAGTGTGGGGAAGGGGGTCCCTCCTTGAGACAAGATGGCAGGGATATATCTGCAGTCGTGACTTCAGTTCTGGGGAAATGTACAAATATGAGCCAGAATTCACATAGGTACTCTCAAAACCATAAATCACAAAAGCAAGGCAGCTCCGTGTCTTTTAAATATGTCAATATAGAATACAAAGGTGGTGAGACAGGAGCCAGTCAGCAATGGGAAATGAAATGAATGACAACATCACAAGGTAAGTGCTAGATAGGCTTTCCACCACTTGGCATCCTTCAGATGTGTTTGATTACAACCTTCAGTGCTCTCAGCCAAAATGCCAATGGCTATGATGACTGTGGGTGACGGCAGTCCAACACATCTGAAGGGTGAAGAAAGGAGAGCAACAAGACTACAGTCAAAGAGGTGGCCATTTGCTGTAGGATGCTTTTTTACAGATTATCTGATTATCTGGTCCAAGATTCAGTCTACTGTACAACACTTAATCTCAAATAGGCCCCTGTGTTGAAATCTAGAGGGAAGGTGGTCCAAATGAAAGCAAAACAGAAAGGCTAGCTACTGTAATTGCTGCAGATGTCAGAGTAAACAGACCTGCTCTTTTCTCCATGATCACTTGCTTCCCCATTCTGGCAAAATGGGTGTGAGTCAAAGATACTTTAGCTTGGTGAAAAGCAGTCTGCTGTTTGAGATCCCACCAGTGGCTAGGATTTGAGGCCAGTGCAGTCTAGTGGTTTGGATATTGGACTTGGGCTCTGGAGACCAGGGTTTGGATCCCCACTCAGGCGCAGAAACCCCCTGCGTGACCTAGGGCAAGTCCCACTCCCTCAGCCTCAGAGAAAGGCAATGGCAAACCCCCTCTGAATAAATCTTGCCAAGAAAACCCCTTGATAGTTTTGTCTTAGGGTTGCATTTCGGAAGCAACCTGAAAGCACACAACGAAGATGAATAGCTCCACCAAGTCAATTTGGATAGATTTTTTTTTCCTCTTCCTACTTCCAAGTTTGTTCTGTGCATATTTCAAATATGTGCCCCCACTGGTCAAAGAGTACCTATGCACAACTGCATTTTTGAAAAACAGATGGAGGTTTTTGTGCATTGTTCATGTTGTCAAATCCATTTTTTTTCTTTTGCAGAATATAACACTAGTCTCAAAATACAAAGATGACCGAACACAAATGTTTGGTACAGTTGGTACTCATGTTTGGTACAGTTTGGGGGATTGCTGAGCAATTAAATCCATAAAATGGAGCAAGTTTCTCACACTGGTATTGGTACCAAGCAAGGCTCCAAGCTGTACAGGAAAACAGAAAGATACAGAAAGAAAAATCCAGAATGCATCAGGCTTCATGGAAGATTATGTTGACTGATTTATTATCCTTTCACAGGCAAGATAATTGTCTCTATATTTGAGCCACTGTCCTGTTTGGATTTCAGTGTTGTTTGATCAAGTACCACATAGGAAATTACAGCTCGAACACTGGACAAAACTGGAATTAATTGTAACATTAACTTCTCAGGGTTTGAATAAGAAACATGACTTTTTCTCTAGAGCTCTATGCTTTGAACTGTTTTAATTGGTGAATTAGTTAAGTAAAGCGTAAGTCAATTAACTAAGAAAGGCTAATTTTAATTAGTTGTGGTCAGTTGTTATAGACAGATATTTTAGTTCTTGGAAACTGCTAGAAAATCCAAAATCTTTCTTTAAAAAGGCAAGTAGCATTCACTCTGTGCTAAGCTCTCTCATTTCACAAAAGTACTAATTATCCTGATGTTTTACTGAAATGCCAGTTTAAGTTATATAAATTAGTTAAGGTCACTATCTCAATTAAAAAAGTCTTTTAAAACATTTCACAGCCCTACACCTCTGGTATTGAGAAACCGTCAAAACTATTGGCTAACAGAGAGCAGGAAACATTACTCAAGTCAACAGATCCTGCTTTAGCTTCATCTAGATTTTGTGCTGCTCTTATTGAGCTTTGTGTTATAAGTTGCTATCACAACTGCTGTGACGGTGAATTATGGCTGACCCAATTTTGCCCATTGTATCAATTTGTACAATATGAGTTCATCAATCATTTCATGGACTTTATCTTTGTACTTTTATAGCCTAAGGCTTATGTGGAAATTAAAAAACTTGAACATTTGGCTGCAAGTTTAAATGACCAAAATGGGGTAAAATGGTCAATGGCTAGAAATGAACATTATTTTATTACTGAGCTTCACACTGTGTTATTTATGTAATATACTTAGATATCTTTGGATGTAAGATAGGGTAAGATGATGATGATGATGATGACGACGACGACAGAGGAGGAGGTGGAGAAGGAGGAGAATATAATTAACTGTTTTTGTTTTGACCTTTTCCATATTGGTTTATTTGTAACTATTGATAGAAATTCCAAAAGAGGACACCCCTGGAGATGCAGCATCTAGTCCAGGGATGAGGAATCTATGGCCACCCAGATGTTTTGGAGTAGATGTCCAAAGTCACATCGCACTATTCAGTAGATTAGTTTTGGTTGTAGAATTTTTGCCACTGCCACATCTCAAGGGCTTACAAAGGAGCGCACTAGTGTAGAAAGCCTGCAGACAGATCTCTCTGCCTAAGAAGGAAAGAAGGCCACTTTGGTGTTGATTAAATGGTTGCCTTTTGGGTTCCAAGATCACCCAGTGTCAGGATCTGACAATGGGTCTGCTGGACGCGTACTGAAATAAAGTATTTTAAGTATTGTAGAATTAAATGCCGTACAGCTCAAATAAGCTTATCTATAACTGCTATGAAGTATCTGGTGTTAATTGACTATTGCAATAATGTTTCTGCACTAGAGCCTGCCTGAACTGTATGAAGGTATCAATGGCTATTTGCTTTAATGCATATTGCTACAATGCATCTAGTGTGAGGGAATCAAAAACGGAGATGGGCAAAAGTGAAAGTGTAGCCAGAAGAGGCTTGTCTTTTGAGAATCTGGTGCCTGTAGGATAAGGGGCAGGAAATATGTGCTGAGGTCAGCCCAGTCAAGGATGGAGAGAAGTGGGAAACAGACACAGGTCTGGGAAGTGGTGTGATGCTTAGATTTATGGCCCTCACTAATAACAGCTTTGTGCACCTAAATTCTGGAATTGTTACATATAAAAAGCTGTAAGCTCCATGTATGCTTTAGTCTCAGAAACTGTCCTCAGGACAGAAAACACACAACTCCCTTTTTGCAACAACTCCAGCCGCTTCCAGTCTGTTTCCAGGCACAATGCAAAGTGCAGGTTATGACCTCAGGTTCAAGTTATTTGAAGGACTATATTATCCCATACATGCACGTGTTTTGAGATCTTCTACAGAAGCCCTTCTCTCTGTCTCTCCACTCTCACAGGTACATCCGGTAGGAACACAACAGCCTTCTCCATGGCTGTTCCCAGGCCCTGGAACTCCTTTCCCAGATAGGTTAGACTGGTACCCTCCCTGCTTTCTTTCTTACAAATAAAGCTTTTCCATTTTGACAGGCCTTGGAACACTGCTTGCTCAAAGCGAAGAGGCCCTGCACAATGTGCTTGACGCCTTCTTTACTGTTTTCCCTTGAATGTTTAACAGGTTTTAATGTTTTGATACTTTAACAACATTTAACTTTTGTATGTTGTTAATTTTTAGCTATGTTTGTTTTAACTGTTATGAGCCACCCTTAAGTCCCAGGGAGGGGAAGCGGATGGATTTTATCCTTGTTTGCTACCTCAATCCCCATTTTGGCAGGCGAAACTTAGAGTATGAACAAAATAAGTAAATACACAAGGTGGATGTACTCAAGTTATCAAACCAGCCACTGTTCAGGGACAGACATGTTGATTTAACCATTTCAGACACACCTTTCTGCCACCAGCATCCAAAGAGCTGCTTTAGGTGAGCACATCCACATCAGCCCAATGTTTTGCAGCCTGAAATGCACGGCCTACCCATGCCATCTCACTTAGTCCTCTGAAAGACCCCTCCAGTTCCCAAAAGAGGTTGTGAAGAGTGCTTGCTGTTTGAGAAACACAGTGTACATAGAACTAGTAGGACAGGTCTTTGGATCATGGCCAAACAAGTTTGAATGGCCACTGGTCTTCACCCACCCAATATTTATGAGATGAATTAACTGGAATGTTTAGAGGAAGCTATAATATCCTTATCTCCTGGAGCGTAAAATGGAATTCAGTGCTTCACAAGCTGGCTCAGTACAGCATTTGCTAATTTAATTTCATCTTCTTGACAATATATCACTGGCTCCTAGACTCCCTGCTGCTGTGGAAGTGCCTTTGAAACCTTTTGTTTTGCTGACAGTTTACTTAAAAGAACACCAACTGCCAGTGAACTAAACCCTGGGCTTTAAGATTATCCTAACCAAGATTCTAGAGTACAAAATTCTGGATCTCATAATCTGTTTTAACTCAACCAGTTAAAAATGAAATTGTCATCCATACTTGTTTTGCACAGCTACTGCCACTGCCAGCAAAGGCAAAGGTTTTGTTTCCTAATTAAAAAGATCAGGGTATGTTTATGAAAGCTCTAAATTTCTTGTTGAAAGGGGTAATATAAGTAAAATGTCACATTGGGGAGTTTTTTTAAAAAACGTTATTAAGATTTTAAAAAGTATGCATTCTGCGAATCAGTGAATTTATTAACGTATGTATTCCAAAAGCCAAAGGATAAAAATTGAATCTCTCTGTAGATATATTTCAGTACACAGGCAATAGTAGGTCTGTTATTTAACAAAAAATTAAAGAAAACAAGTTTTCTTTTTAAATTGGAAAAAACTAGAGGCCTATGTTACTTTTATAGCCCAAAGAGATTTGTTCTTAGAATGTAGATTAGTCACACAGCCTACCTTTTCAAGGACAGAGCCCTTAGGTTTCTCCATGCCATTGTTCCAGGCACATTTTTGAGTGGAGGAGAAGCCCAGAACAAGAAATCATGCAGAGAAACAACAAAAAGCCTCAGCTGAAGGACAGGTCACTTTCCTCTCTTCTTTGCACTGAGACTGATTGAATGATTGGTCATTGTGGATATAAAGGTTGTTCACCCATGCTCAACTGAAACTGACAGCAGGAAACTTTAGATCAGAGCAGTAAATCATGCAGACAACGTCAAGCATGCTGGCCTGAGAGGAGATCATTCTGCAGCATCAGGGACAACTGAAGGACCAACTTAATAAAGAATTAGACACGCTGGCCAAAGCTGATTAGAAAGAGGTGAGCCAAGGAGCAGCGATTCACGCAGAGGTGCTCCTCAGCCATCTCTGCGATTAACCCCTTCAAGATAGCTCAGAAGATCAGATTAGAAGGATTATTTCTCATGCCATGCACTTTGAAAATGAGAGAAAACAAAAGAAAACCCTGTCAAGACATGGACAATGCCCCCCTGTACTCCTGGAATATCCTACACAGCTTACCAATATGTCTTCATCAAGCCTCTGTTAATACTCCCAGGTTTATCTTCAAATCATAAAGAACTAGACAGTTGATGCTTGTTTTTAATTAAAGGAAACGGGGATATCATGAAGGTTCAATTCGTATTCGCAAAGAAAGAGACATCTAGACACGAGTTAACTCTTGTCAGTGCCCAATTGGGCAAGGATTATGTGTTATTGAAAAACTGCATTTATTGAACAGAAATGAAGCTGCTCCCCACCCAGTTCTTGCCATAACTGAGGTAAAAGAGATGATTTGAGTAAAAAAGTTGTAGAATATGAACATGTAGCTTTCCACAATACAGTAAGGGTAGAAAGAGGGAAAGACTGAAGAGGAGAGGTTTTGTTTTGCTTTGTTTTTAAAGAGGAGCTTAGAGAAATAAAGGATGTTAGGAGACTGCGGGGGAAAAAGGTTCAGCTAAGGAGCAGGAAGGGACCAAATGGAAAAAATTCTGAGAACAGTAAATAGACAAGAAGGAACAAAAAAGCAAAAGAATCTGACTAAGGCAATGGAAAGATCTAGGGGAAAAGCTATGGTGGGGGGAACTAGGGAAATTCTTTTATGCCCCCTAGCCCTTGCCCGACTGGGTGGTGACAAGATCCATGGATGTCTGCTTTGCAGCATACAGAGAAAGCTGTTCCTAGGAGCTGAAATACCTCTACCGAAGGCTGAGTTTAATACATAGATGATGATTTCTCTTAATCCACTTTTTGAGTGGCTTGAGCACGCTTACAAGTTAAAAAGGCACAAAATTCAAAAGTTAAAAAGAGATTAAACAGTCAAAAAATTAAAAACAGGTGAAAACATACATCGTTAAACATAAATGAATGCGAATGAACACCAGAACAACAATTAGCAAGATTTCAGCACATTGTTTAGATGAGATGGGCCTTCAACAGTCATCCATCAAATGCCTGTCTTTTACTTGTCTGCAAAAGAAAGTAGGGAGGGTGCCAGTCTCACTTCTCTGGCAAGGAAGTTCCAGAACCAGGGAGCTGCCAGTAAGAAAGTGCTCTCTCATATTCCCACAAGATGTACCTGTGAAGATGGTGTGACAGAGAAAAGGGCCTCCTGTGATAACGGGGCTTCCCATTATCTAGGCTTATCAAACGGAGATACTTCTCTCTTCAGGTAAACCAAGGGTTAATGAGATGTTAGGATTACATCAAGGGTCACAGGGTGAGAGTTGACCAACCAAAAGGAAAGGGTCAGCATCACAGGTCACAAGGTGAGAATTGACCAACCAAAAGGAAAAGAGGCGGGCATCTTGGAGAGGCTTCCAGATCCTTCCAAGGAGGAAAATATAAAACTTCTGAGAGGCCATGTGGCCAGAGAGAAAAGAGAGAGAGGAGGAGAGCTGGGCCAGTGGAGCTGGCAGGCATGCTGTGTCTCCTGGACCCCCCCCCTTCTCCTTTAGACCATCTACGCCTATAACCTAATTGTGAGTAACTAGAAATACGTAGTTAGTCGCATTAGGGATGTTGTTATTTTGGGAATTGGCTGATCTTAAGAATGTATCTGTGCTGTTATATCTATTTTGTAAATTCTTGTAACTAAGTGTACCTGGGAGAGTGGGAGTCTCCCAAGTGTGATATTGTTTATTTGCATGCCTTGATTAAAACACTTTTATAAACCTTCGTTTCTCTCCATTTCCATGCCAGGGTTGGCACACGCTACATAGGACCTCTCACTCAGGGGAAGGGGGAGGTGGAAGTTCCTTATGCTTAGAGATTGGGCAGGGTCCCTCCTGTCCTGTCCAAATGATTCTTAATTCAGGGGGGTGATGGCAGCATACCTGATAGAGCTGGGAGATTGCCAGTCGTTCCATGCGTGGAAGTCAGCTTTGGAAGGCTGGCAAGAACCCTAGTAAAACACTGGTAGGAAATTTCCAGTCTTGCAAGGCTGGAAGTCAAGTTAAGAGACTGGAAATAAACCTACAGTGTCACACCTTCCCAGAAGATTTCAAAGCACGGGCAGGTTCATCACGGGAGAATATAGTCTGTCAAATAACCTGGGCCTGAGGGATAACACTGGTTCCTGTCTATACTAGTTCAGGTCTTAGTTATACCCCTAGTGCAGGTCTCTTAAGAGTCCTCCCACTAGACACCAGGGATTTAAAGAATCTTATTATGAAGGAAAGTGAGTGGTGCACCAGTGTAAGTAGACGTGAATGAATTTGAATGTCTTGAATCAGGGACTCTAGAAAGGGAAGTCTGGCACTGTACCACAACACAGCAGCTTACAGGTGAAGAGGACAGCCTGATCTCAGTTGTGCTGCAACACCACGACTACAGGTGGTGGAAGTGGACACGACAACCGTAAGTCCACTGGAGACATCAAGTGCCTGACTGAGGTTTGATTAATCAGCCTGGGGAACTTATTACTCAAACACAAGCTACGTTATTCATGGTTTACCTTTCTCAGCTTTTCCTGCCTACTCCACAGGCCACAAAATACATTGATGGCTAAAAAAAAAAAACAGGTTTGATCAAGAAGCTCCCTATGTTATTGGACTTCTGCTTTGTCTGCAGTTGCTGCACTCAAAAACCCAAGCCAGAAAGAGAACTGTCTGAGCAAGGGTAAACGTCTTACCACACCAATTAGATCCCCACGGCCGTATTCTCCTGTCAGTTGCTTCTTCCCATCATCCATCCTGATGACAGAGCGAAGTCGCCCATTCAGCACAATATAGGTGCAATCAGAGTTGTCCCCTTGCCTGCAAAAAAATAATCCCCCCCGAAAAAATTGGTTTTTTAAAAAATGAGCTGCATAGTTCCTAAAATGCAGGGAAGGAAGAGTGTGTTATTTTTGGCTGTCTCTCAACGTCTCTTTTTAGAGGCACTGAGCATCTCTATGTGCAGGTCAGTTAATACTCTGCACATGTTCATCATACATTGACTTTAATTTCTGCAGTAGGGCATACTTTTATAAATTAGGCATACAATAGGGTTTGCTCTGTCTTAGGTACATTTCTACCATTGGCAGTGTTTGAAGTTAATTACATTTTTAACCAATCTTTCCCACAAAGAGCTGGAGGGGCACAAATGTTTCAATTCCTCTCAATTACCTCCTCGCAGCAAACCTGTGAGCAGGTCAAGAAATAAGAAAGAGACTGGCTATATACCTCACTGTGAGTTCAATCAATTGCTCTAGATTTTCATGTGCAAAATGCCTTTTAAGATAACACAGGCTATCCAACTAGTACCCATAATTGTTCCCTTATGGGATTTGCAAGCAAATTTTCAAAATTACCTGATGACCTTTTAGAGAAAACAATTAGTTGCCAGGATCCTGACCTGTTATTTAACTTTATGTATACTTTGCTACTTGGCAGAGATGCAAAGAAACCACTTTACTGAATCACAAAGATGCACAATGGGATGCCCAAAAGAGCACTAGATGCACTAATGTACATTGCACATTGGTGTGCATTGTGCACCGATGCACATCAGGAACTCTATAGGCTCTGCTATGCAGCAAAGCAACAGTAGCCCTCTACTGGATAGAGACAACATGCAACTGCACAAGTCTGACTCCCCCAGATGAACATTCACTTGCAAAGATGTATGGCCCCAATGGGATTCCTGTGCTTATTTATTTTATGAATAATAGTAAATATTTCTTTCCAGGGGTGCTGGCTATATTAGTCTGTTGCACTGAAAACAACGAGGCTATTGTATGAGGGTGCTTTCAAGTCATCTGTTGCCTTATGAATTTAATAGGGCTTTTTTAGTCAAGGAATACTTGGGGTGGTTTTGCCAGTTCCTTCTTCTAAGTATAGCTACTGGTTTTCTATGGCACAAGCTTTCACGGATTTCAGCTCCTGGACTGCATCTGATGAATGGGCTGCAGTCTACACATCACTTATTAAGTTCTAAACATTTATAAACCCCTCAATAGATGCAATGACTTAATGGGAACTGATTCAATACTCTTTTAAGTTCCTGTGAGTCTGCTAATAATTTGATTTAGGCCAATACCTCCTGATATGGATTAAGTACCAGTTCCACAGATGGTCAAATTGAATGCTGCAGCTGATGGCTAGTTAGTTCCATTCTGCCCCAACCTGGGAACAAACAGTGTTCAAACACTCCATTTGTTCCTATCCTACCTGTAAACAGCTCTTCCAGCTTCCACCTCCATCCAGTCCAGAGCAAAGTCAATTTGCCTCACAAAAGATGACATACGCTTCACCACTGTGTGAGCCACTCCCAAGACGACTGTGGGCTGTTCCCGCATTATTCTGGAGGGAAGACGTAAGCATTAAGAAGAGCATGTTGAACTGATGATGGTACAGCAACTGCCAGCTGTACAATTTACATTGGATGGTGAACAGCCCAAGAATCCATCCGGGTCAAAGTTCTTTTGTGATTGCTGTTGGAGTTTACCACAGAACTGGTATAGCTCAGATTTTGACAACCCAGACTCAAGCATGTCCTGACCCTTGTCAGAAGGAGCTAAGCTTAATCTTCTCATCCCTTATTTTTAACCCGCTTTTCTACCTGAAAAGAATCGCTTGGCAAAAATCAAACACCGATTCCTACGAGCATATTTTTTAAAAACACAGCAGAAGAACAGTGACAAGCCAGTCAACACATTCCATTTCATTCACGGGAGAGAAAACGTTTGACCCATACTGCCTTGCACTTTTGTTGCATTACACACCGCTGAAACTAACTGAAAAAGAAGGAACATGTGCAGCCCAGAAGACAGCAAAACCACACCTGCACCTCTCCAGACATAACTACAATGTCCCAACAGTTCAAAAAAGAACAGTTCCTACAATCCAGCCTAATCCTGGAGTTAATCTTATATAAGCCCCTGAAATCAATCTTAACACAGTCTTAAGAACAGTGCTGAACCCATTTTGGGCAACTGAATTGTAGGACTGCAGTCAGTCTTTGATTTATGTGGTGGAGTCAGGGCTATAGTGAAATATACAACCCTGTCCCCCATTTTTCCTCCCAAATTTTAGCAAACAATGATCTTTACACTCCAGTAATCTTTTGAAACCTACAGAAAAGGTCTCTATCACAAAAGCTAAAGGGGACAAGGGCCCTTTGGCCACCTTACCCAGAACAATCCAAACATTGCACATACTATGCAAATTCCAATACAGAAGGTGATTAGGTGGTGACATTAACCTTCTACATATTCTAGCAGGCCATGAGCCTGCACAGCTGAACACATCTGTGTGTTTTCTGACAGTAATGATGAAAAAGACAGAGTGTTCAGACTCTCACAGATGCAAAATGTAAATTCCTACAAACTGACCCACCTTTCTATCTAGAAATGGCATAGTATTTTGGGTAACTTCCATTATTTCTGAATCCATCCCATTCCCAGTTCAATAGAATGGCTTAAAACAAAGTTGGACAGAAGGCAGATCTGTCTCCTTACGGTCAATTGGGAAAGATATTTAATACCCAGTTGTTTGATAAAACGGCAACAAAATGATCTGAATCCTTGGCACTCCAAAATTATACTGATGAGTGAAGAAATCTTGGGACAACCAGGAATAGAAATTTTGTGTAGGACTCCATGGTCTATTCAATTTTGGTAGACAAGACAAACTCCTACATTCAAAGCTCTTTAGTTTTAAGTGTATATCTCTGGCAACAAAGTTCAGCTGGCAGATCTCCGGGTACTAGAAACCAAACAAGCCTTCAAAACTTGTATTCTGCCTACTCCGGGTTTGGCTGCCCAGTATCACTATCTCTGAAGGCATCACCTGGCTAGGAGACCCATGTAGGTATTATCCAGAGGCCAATCCACCTTTCCTTTTTTTTTGCTCTGCAGCTGGCACTGAGAGATCACAAAACATTTAGAACCATCATTCCTACATGCATTCAAAGCCCACAGGGTGAACCAGGAGGACTTGGAGTAAAGAAGCTGGAGCAAACGAGCAAGGATAGAGGGCAGCTAAGAAAGAACTGGCAAGGACAAGGAGAAAACTGGGAAAACAAGACAGGCAGGGGCATGTATACGGGTGAGGGGGAAGGCATGAGCAAGGGACTCCAAATATAAATCGTTGGTTCTTCTAGGGGTTCCTGGGAAAGATGATGGAGTCAATGAGAGAGAGCAGAGAAGCAAGACCCAGAAAAGCTGGTAAGGCAGGACTGTAAGAAGTGGTTCCCCAACAGGCCAGCTTCCAATGATGGCAGGATCTGACTTTTCCCAACTGCTTTAGCAACTGTAATCAGCCACACATTGCAAGACTTCCCGTTGCTTTCCACCTACCCAAGTGATGGCTTAATTAGATGCTGGGTTCAAAAGCCCACTCCCAGCCTTAAATGAGATCACAAAACCTAGCATTTAACACATCACAGCTGCACATTTAGGACCATGGTGTAATTAGCTGGCATCTGCCCCCATACTTAAATCCTGCTGTTAGAGACACGTCAGGAGCAGCATGTCTGTTGGGGGTGCAAAATTCCATGGCATTGATGGCAAGCAGCTGTCTCTGTTGGCCCTACAGCTGGGCAAGAGAAAATTTCTGCCCTCGTTCAAATCTTTCTTTCCTAGCATGAGTTCAACCAGATCTATGAGACATTCTGTGCTTATTCTAATCACATAGGAAAGCCAGCATCAAGTATAGAATTCAGCATCCTGAGAAACTTTTTAAAAAACCCAATATTCTAGTTGTTAGTAGGTTCGAAAGTACAAGGCAATACCTGCTGAGATTTTGGAAAAGCTGTGCATATGACTGGAAATGGAGGTTGGGGTACCCAGTAGCCATGATGTCACCACTTTTTATTATCTTAAAGCTCCACATACAGAGTTAGTTGAACAAGACAAAATATATGCAAATGTGCTCCATGTGCATAAAACACATGGGATCTGTGCTCTATTTGCATAATACATATTTGAAATCTCTTGTACAGAATGCTGATCTCTCCCTTTATTGCACAGACTAAATGTCCCCAACTCATGAAATCAGGGAGATTTGAAAGGCCACCAGGAACAGCTGGTGGCAACTTGAATGGCTCCTTTCAAGTCTGAAATAAAACCCAGAGTGGACTCACAGCACTGCTGACATGGAAGTCTCTGTCTGTCACTGCAAGGAACAATGCACAATTCTGAACCTATGTTTTCAGCACCTCAATGAATGAAGAGACCACTGTATGGCAAGAGTGCCAAAGATGGCATCCAGTAACTGCTCCAAAAAGTGTAGAATGCTTTTCTTTCAAAAAGGATTTTGAACACACACACACATACACACACAGAGCCCTGAAGAAATTATCCTAAATACAAAGAAAATGGAAGCAAGATATTTTCATATTTGCAATGATTTTACGATTAGATAAAGAGAGAGTTCCCCTTAACAAAACTGCTTTCATTTCTTCCCCATGCTGAATTTAGACAACAACTCCCAAAACCTCCTACCACCAGCACACATTCCAAGCCTTGCATGCTGCCTTTGGGTTAGAAATTTCCAAAGTTTTATCTGCAGGAGACTTTGGAGGCAGAAAGAACTTGAAGTTCTTGATGAATTAAGCTCTGGATATAAGATTAGCACTACAGCATAGGTACTGGGGAACAACAAAGACAGAACACTTTTGCCGTTTTCACCCCAGTAAAAAGAAAGGGGTCTGAATTTTTTTAAAAAATGAATGAATCCAAGTGCCTCAAGCCAGTGTGCTCCTGAATTACTGAGGCATCTGGAGCATCCAGGCAGTCATAGAATCATAGAATCACAGAACTGGAAGAGACCACAAGGCCCATCCAGACCAATCCCCTACCATGAGGAAATGTCCAATCAAAGTACTCCCAACAGATAGCCATCCAGCCTCTGTTTAAAACCCTCCAAAGAGGAGACTCCACCACACTCAGAAGCAACATTTTCCGCTGTTGAACTGCTCCTACCATCAGAAAGTTCTTCTTAATGTTTAGGGGCAATCTCTTTTCTTATAGTTTGAATCCATTGCTATCCATAGCCTCTGGAGCAGAAGAAAACAAACTTGCTCCACCTTCCATATGACATTCCTTCAAATATTTAAATGTCGCTATCATGTTACCTTTTAACCTCCTCTTCTCCAGGCTAAACAGACCCAGCTCCCCAAGCCTTTCGTCATAGAGCATGGTTTCTAAGCCTAGCCTTAGAAAGCCTTAGTTTCTCTCACAGGATCCAACTCAAGGCAAAAGGAAGAGGGCGCTCACTCGTAGAAGTGTGACTTGGAGATGGCCAGGAAGCTGCAATCCCGATTGGCCTTGATGGTGAACATGAGGGGCTCTCCTGTGAGGGCGGCAAGCTGCCCCACCACCTCCCCTGGGTGGGTGATGAACAAGCAGGTCTCCTCCTCAGAGTCAATCTTGCGCTGATAGACATGCAGCATCCCTGAGATCACAAAGCGGATGTTGACATCCTGCAAGAGGAGAGGCAGAAATTGCATTTGCACCCATGCCATCTCTACATCAAAATCAAAGCAAGATTTGGGTTTTAAAATGTGTAGGGACACAGGGGGTGGGGACATTTACTATGATCAGCTCGCTGCACATTAGGTATCAAAGTAAAAACACAGAACACAACGATGGGTAAAAACACAGTCACTGATGTTTGCTTCCCTGTGGGGACAAATTCACAGAAACAAAACATGAATTCTTTTTTAGTTTCTTGTCAAGTACTTAAGGTTATAAACATGGGCTGCAGCCTTTAATACCACAGTGAGACCAGTCTCTAGGAAGTATGGCTTCAAAGTATCAAAATCTGAATTCTCTAACCACGGAAGTTAATGGATTATTTTAAGGACATTCCAATCAAGCTAAAAGCAACAAGATACAAGACTCGGGGTGGTTGGACTGTGGAGCCAGTGCTGGTGAGAAGGACCTGGCAAAGAAAGGAATACAGGCTGAAGCACTGCTGAAGTATTAGTGAACTGTTAGACCCTAGTGCATACCACAGGAATGCCTGAAGGGTGTACCAGAAGAGTTTTTATACAATTTATGCAACTACAATTGATCATCTGCAAGTTTTTCCAACCCCGCACAACTCAGGTGTTTCTTTTCTGAGGGAACCTTCCCTCAGAAACTAATGTTGAATGTGGTTGTATAAATGTTGACTTTTTATTTTTTTAATCTGCTAATAAATTATCTTTAAAAATGTATAGAGCAGGTTTGGGTGGAAGAGAAGCGAAACCCTCTGTCTGCCCTTGTCCCCATCATTCTGTGCTCTCTCTCTCTACCCACGAACAAATTAATACCCTCTCTTGCTCTGGCTGCCTGTTCTTGGCTTCCCTAGGTTCTGCATACTCTTGCAAGAAGCTCTCTTCTCAACAGACAAGGTAAAATGCTGAGCCAGCTGAGTGCAGCAGAAGCTGTTGTAGCATAAGTGCTCTGAACTGCAATAGCTTCCCCAGGGAAGATTTCTGACTGCACGCATCAGGTTTGGAACAATTAAAATGAGAAAAAGCATGTGGCCATCATTGATCATTGTACCACTCCTATTCTCTCTTAAGGGTCTGAAGGCAACATTCTTCAGCACAAGGATTTCAAGTTCTACATAGAGACTCCAGAGAGGAAGAGAAGAGAGCTACTGTGTGTTAAGCCTCTCTCATGCTCATGTGCTTTTTGCTGCTGTGTGATCAGTTCAAGGTATCCAGATGGGCAGGCTCATCCCGTCTCTATTTGCATCACCTCAAACTGTAGCCAGTATAGTCCAAGAAGCAAGTCCATCAAGGAAAAGATTAAGCTAGGGCCCTTTTCTGAGGTAAAGCAATATTTCCATGTGCCAAGAAGGCGACTGCTTTACGTGGGCAGGAATTTAAACATGCAGTTCTCTTGTGCTAAAGTTCAGACACAGCTGCCCCACATAATACTGTAGCCTCTGTCTTACAATGAGGAATGCAGAACTGTTCTCTAGACTGGAAACACACAGCTAGATTTTCTTCTGAGCATAAACCCGGGGTGGTAAAGCTAGGGCCCTCCAGCTGCTGTTGAACCACACCTGCCATCATTCCTAACTACTGGCTGGAAAGAGTAGAAGCTGAAATCCAAAACATCTAGAGGACTACAGGTTCCCCATTCTGGCATGAATCTTAGCTGGCACTGCCCAACAGAAGCCAAGAAATAAGACTGCCTAAGTAGAACTAGGTAGCCTTGATCAGGGAAAGGGAGAGGCAGGGCAAATACTGTCCACCTCTGAAAGGACAGTCTTTCAAAGACAAAGTGCATAGCTGAACAGACAGAAATCCCAACCCATTCCAATAAAACAAAGTTTCTTATATTTTATTAGCTCACACAGTTTTAAGACAGGGATGAGCCAGCATGGTAACAGGTTAGAGTGTTGGGCTGGGGCCTGAGAGAGCCAGGTTCTGCTCCTCACTGAACTTTGAAACCTCTGGTTGATGCTGGTCAGTCGCACTGTCTCATCCTGACCTACTTCACAGGCCCTAACTCTACCCATGAACAAACTAATCAGGAGAACAGAGTAGGGAAAAGGCACACAGGCATGTAGGCCACCGTTTGCTCCTTGGAGGAAAGCTGGAATAGAAATTAAATAAACAAAGGATGGGTTGGCCTGCGTTGATTAATCAGAATAGCTAAGTATAGTTCTCCATGTCCAAATGCAGTTTAACTGTGAATACAAGACTCCCAGAACAAAGGGGAAAGGGATGGTGCCTTTAAGCCCTGCTCACGGGCTCCCTGGGAACATTCAGCTGGCCACCATTAAAACAAGAGTTTGGTCTGATCCAGCAGACTTGTTCATTCACATAATACAAGGATGGGGAATCCTTCCTAACTTGGGGCCAGAATCCAATTTAGGAAAGCTTTCAGGGCGACTCTATTTAAGCAGTGGGCAAAGCTAAGAACACAGAGCAGGGTCAAAGTGAACTGGGCCAGAAGTGAAGTCTTATCTATTTGGACCTTTTCCCACAAAAGTATATAAAACACTGTTTAGTTCCATGCAACAGCTTCCCAGGTTTAAATGGTCTCTCATTTCTGATCCCTGCTAGTGATAACAGCACAAAACACGTGCAGGCTGGATGAGGGACTTCCCTGGACCACAGTGGCTGCCAAATGGAAATATAATCACACATTGTCCAGCATCCTGTTAGTGCCTTAAATATGCATAAGTGTATGCATTTAAGTTCCATTCTGGAAAGGGAGCCAGGGGTTGTCCCCTCTTCTGTGTGTTCTCTCACTGCCCACGTAGCTGTTAAGCCCCAGGAAGGATCCCTGCTGCTGTCACTTACTGGTGAAGAAGAAAGAGAAGAGAAAAGGTAGTTTAGACCATAAAAATCCAGCTCTTTGCACTTCCATGGCAAAGGAACAAGTAGGTGCATTCCATTTGGGAATACACTCGTTTCTTCCCTCCACAACTGATCTCACACCCACTGTTTCTCCATTATTTGGACTGCCTCTCCTTCTTTTCCTTGTAAGCAACAACAGCAAGGGCCTCTCTCAGGACTTGACATGTACCAGGTGTTGGGAGGATGTGGAACTGTGTGTACAGAGCTACACACCAATGTAGGACCTTGACCATCAAGTTCTAGGAGAAAAAGAGCCAGAACACATCAGTAGAGCAACAGCTGTTTTACACTGAGAAGAACCCCACCTCCAACCTTAGCAATTACCAATAAATGGGTCACATAGCAGGTGATAGCACTTCTCTGCCCAAAACTCTGGTGCACTGCTGCCAACCAGAGCAGACAACACCGGGTGGACTAGTAGGCTGATTTAATTCAGTTCCATATGTCCATACTGCATATGTCCAACTAAAGTATACCCAGCTACTACAGCAGATACTCTTCCGTACAAAGGAGGACACTCACCTGGTCGCCTTGCCTCGATACCACAGTTCCAGCAGTAACTTGATGTAATGTTACTTTCCCATCTAAAAGATGGGGGTTCTAAGCAGAGGAGAAAAGAAAATCATAAACACTGATTTAGTCCTGTACATTGATGCTAAATGTGAACATAAGTTTGCATTCAGTTCTCCAGTTGAGAACAGTTGAGCAAGGATGTGAACCTTGATCTCCCAGAGTTCTAATCCAACACACAAACCAATATACCATGTTAGCTCCCTATTTCTAAAAGGCAACTCCCTGACCACATTCAATGTTTTGGACTTCAACTCTCAGAATTCCTGAGCACTGGCCATAATGGCTGCCACCTCTTGGAGTTCAAGTCCAAAACATATGGAAGATCAAAGGCTGAGAACCACTGTTTTAGACACAACTCAAGGTGGTAAGTTTGAAACTGGGGCTACTGTTGACACAAGTATTAAAAACTATAGAAAAATGAATTGTTCATGTAGCCGAAGACAGCTTGTTATTCATGGCAACAGGATCCCAGCATAAGTCCTCTCCACATTTTACATGCTTCAGCTAAAATTCTACTAGCCATGCTGGTTAGGTAATTCGAAAAGGTGCAGCCCACCCCCCACAAGTAACTGTTCCAAACTTTGGTAAACGGGGTGGAATGGAGTCTCTTGGAAAAGTGTATGGCTAACCAGCCCCCTACACAAGATTATTCCATGCTGCAACATTGTGTTATAGGTCCCATTTATGACGTACAAAATTCAAAGAGAGATGGAGAGAAGAAATCTTGTAATTCTTGTTTCTCTCTACCTGAAATCACCTTGCCCCCACTATCCCTTTTAATTCTGGTACAAAACTGCTGACCAGATTTTTGATGAAACCCATAATCCCATTTTGGAGGCCTAGCAGGACCCAAATACAACATTGTTTCAGAGGCAATACATGGCCTGCTTTTCATTAAGGTACAGGAGAGTGCCAGCGTTCAAGGGCAGCCCGTTAATGCAATAGAAAAATCCAGCAAGTTAACTGCAGGCACAAATCCAGCTCTAGCCTTCAGGCTCACTCACATCCAGTTTCATTAAAGTTAAAAGATCCTTCTTGGCAGCTTCTAAGATGGCATCGACATGCTTTTTGGCAGAGGGCTCCTGAACAGAGAGGTTGTCCTGCGTGTAATGGAAGACAGCCGAGGGCATCTCTGTTACTGTCACTGTTTTCTTCAAGATGGGCTTGCAGAAAGAAAAACACCAGTGGTTATTTTTCATGCTTCATTTAGTCCCCTCTTTATCAACATGCATTCACCATTTTTCATACTCATCTGGCCAAAGTAACTACAGCTAGGAAAGCTTCAGGGGCCTGATCTGGCTAGCAATCAAATCTGGTTACAAGACAGTTGCAAGAAAAGTGACGGGGAAAGGTTAGAAACTGACCATCAGGCGTCAGGTAAGGTAGAGCCATATTGAAGGGAAACATATCTTTCACCAGAGAAAATTTACAAGCTGCAAAATCATTAAGCCCTTAGGATAAGTGGATCAAGCATTATCAGAACATTCCAACCTTACCATTGACTAACTCGGATTTTCCACTAATAACAATAACAATCTGAAATACAAGGAAAGGAGTCTTGAACGGCTTTTATTTGGTGCTTACTCAGTGATTTTCCATTATAATATAATGACAGCTGTTTTAATGATTGGCTACAACACGCCCTGTGGTTTGCTATATGTTGTTATATGCTGTGGCTGGACAGATTTTCTAAAACTTATAAACGGCAAGGTATATGCTTGTTTTGGTGCAAGACTGCTCAGTCAAAATGCTGGACATCTGCATAGGCATGTTGTTCAATAAACTGTTGTCTTTATTTCTGTAATGCAGGGGCAGATCTTTCCCTCCATCAAATGCTTGTAAAAGGGTAGACCTGTAACACTTCTCAAGACTAGCTGGTACCACTGGCCTTGTTCCACCAAGAGTTACAGTCACATGGTGAGTGGGAAAATGTCAAACTAAACAAAAAAAAATGCCTGCTTTACTTTGCCCCCAACCTGCGCCCTTAATCCCACACACCGCTGGAATCTGGTGCTTCTGTCAAAATGAATCTGAGCCCCTGGGAAGGAAAGTTTCCCATCCATGACATCACGGAATCTGGAAGGGATCTCAATGTCATATTTCCAGACTCCCATTGGGCACCTTCTTTTTTGCTCAGCTGAACTGCCCATGAAGGAAGGAGACAGTGGCTTGTGGCTTGTGTTAGAAATATGTCAGAGCCTAGTTGGTATCCTTCCAAGGACCAGAATTGGAGCCAATAGCTGTCAAAATGTATGCTAGCTGTGAGTACAGTTAAACATACTAGAGTACAAAATCTCACCAGAACTAGAAGCAAAGAAACTGAATATTATTTCAGCCTGCACTAGCAGAACCATAGTTTTGAAGTCAGGAGAAGTAACTCTCTATATTCTGCACTAGTCAGATCTCATCTGGAGTACAGCATTCAGTTCTGGACACCTCATTTTAAGAAGAATACAGACAAGTTAGAGCAGGTTCAGAGAATGGTAGGAGGTATGGGAAAACATAACATCTGAGGAAAGGTTGAAGGAGCTGGGCCCATTCAGCCTGGTAAGTTCGACCCCCCCCCCACCCGAGTTAATGCTGAATTGTTTGAATCTGCATGGAACAGTTTTCATACTCGGGACTTTGTATTATGAATTTCCATTCATTTTCTGTGGTCTGTTTTAAGTTTTGTTTATACATTAAAAAAAAAAGCTACACACACTTCTAAGTAAAGAAAGCTGCTAGAAAGGAGAACAGGAAACTGCTGTGCTGAAATGACCCAGATTCCCAACTATGCACAGAATTCCCTCCTCAGGAATGTGCTTCCAACCTGGCCGCTGCTGTTCAGCTAATGGAGAAAGCAAGTCCCACAGTGTCTACCTTGCATGCAGCTGGACTCGAAAGCACCTCAGAAGAGGATGAGGTGGAGACGACCCTGGCTCTCTCACAGGCCATGTCCAAGTCTGCTTTAGTCCCAGTCAGGGTTCCTGCAGAGACAGAGAGTGATACAGTAATATAGCTAAAACAGTCTGGAATACAAAAATTTAAAAAGTATTAAACACAATCCACTTAGAAACATTAATTTAGAACAGTTAAGAGCACATCAAAATCTCTTACACATTAAGAACCAGCATATCCGTTGTAATATCCCAACCAGTTAAAAGCTGAATGCCTGTTTAAACAAGAAGGTATTTGCCTATCGACAAAAAGCCAGCAGGGAAGAAGTCAGCTGAGCCTCCCTTAGCAGAGAGTTCTATAATCTGGAAACAACCATCGAGAAACCTTTTTTCTGGATCCTCAGCAGCTGCACCTGTGATGGTGGGACACCAAGAGAAAGCCCTCCCCCAAAGATCTTAAAACTCATTTAAGCTCAAATAGGGAGATGGTCTTTCACATTGCCTGGACATAAGCCATATAAGGCTTTGTAAGTCATAACCAGCACTTTGAATTCTGCCTTGAAATGGACTGGTAGTCAGGGAAGCTGTTTCAACAAGGGAGTGATATGCTCTCTATAAGCAGCCTTGGTGAGTAGTCTAGCTGCAGTGCTTTGGCCTGCTGAAGTTGCCAAACAGTTTCTAAAGCCAGCTCCATGTAGAGTGCTCCACAGTAATCCAACAGGATGTAATCGAGGCATGTATTACTGTGGCCAGATCTGACATCTCAAGGAATCAGCATAGCTGGTACAGTGATTTTAATTGTGCCAATGCACTCCTGGCCACTGCCAAAATCTGAGCTTCCAAGCTCAGGGCTGAAACTAAGAGTACGTCCAAATTATGAACCTAGGTATGCAGCACTGGCTGAATCCCTATTCCCTGACCTGCCTTCCAACTGATCAGGAGCACCTCTGTCTTGTTCAGATTAAGATTCAATTTGTTTGCCCTCATCCAGCCCACTGACAACAGACACTGGCTTAGCACTGAAACAACTCAGCTGATATCTTTAGCCCTAGCTACTACCTGAAGGATGAAGAAAATTGCTGGCTAGTTTCACAGGGAAAGCCTGACATTCCCCATCCCTGTTCCAAAGGAACAGTGGGCCTACCAGACGATCTTGAGGTAGTATTTAATGCCATGCACATATTCTGCACATTCACCATTTCCTTCCACTCCGTGGGTCTTGCTCACCAGAAGTATCAGCAGATCCAGAAGAGCTTCTTCTGAGAGCAGTCTCAGGTCCAGAAGATTTTCCAGCATCTGTGATTCAAAACAGAAGCACAATGGCCAGTACACTAACAAAAGGGTTCCAGGGTGCCTACTTTGTACACAGGAACACAGGTTGCACAAATTATTTTATTCTTTTTAAAAGTGTTAGCAGAAACCTCCATCTGCACAAACAACACCAAGCAGAGGCTCAAGCCGGTTCCTGTACAGGCCAGTTGCCAGTCTCCACAGTGGCCAGCTAAGAGTTGTTTGGGCCAGAGATACAGACCCTGAGTTATTTCATTCAATGTCCTCCTCTACTTCCAGTGAACTCATGGCACACATACAGGGCTATTGGTTGACTTGAAACAGGACAACTGATACCAGCTTAGCTACCTGTAAGCTTCCTTTTGTAACACTCAATCATTTTGGCTGATACGCATGTTCTAGGCTATGCCAAAACACCTGAATGAGTACAAAACTGTGTGACTACTTTGCATCCCCCAAAATGTATGGTGTAGTGATTAAGTGGAGGACTAGAACTGGGGAGACCTCAAATTGAATTCCCCTTGAGCCAGCAGGCTTGCTGGATGGTCTTGAGCAAGTTGTCCTTTTCTGAACAGGAAGTAGATCACCAGGTAAGAAGATAAATGATTATGACCCATACATATTGCCTTGAAGAAAAAAAGCAGAACAAGAAGAGCTGTACTAGGTCAGACCAAAGGCCTACCTAGTCCAGTATTCTGTTCACACCATGGCCAATCAGATGTCCCAACTGGAAGTCCAAAAGCAAGACCTGAGGTTCATAAGTTTACAAGCAACTGGTATTATGAAGCATACTGCCTCTGACATGGGAGGTAATATGCAGACATCACAGCTGGTAGCCATAAATATGCACCCAGAACAATCAAGGCATACCTGCCACGTCTCCTTATATTGCTAAAAAGCAAATGGTGGCCTTCCAATGAATCAGCTCTATTTTGCACAGCCACTGTTGGCAGGTGAAAGCTTGATGTTCAGAGTGCATTTATGCAAACTGTGACAATCTTTTCTGAAATAAACCCAACACCGTGCAATTCAAAAACCACGCCTAATAAAGATCACCCTTACCAGTATCTGAGAGAGTCCCTTGTTTCTCTAGCTTTTCTGTCCGGTCCTCCTCTGACAGATTGGATAGTTGCCTCCTCACCACTTTGTTGGCATTTCCACCAGATGTTACGCTTGCAACTGACACCAATGGGATGGCCTGGCTCTCCTGGCAGGAACAAAAGGCACAGAGACATAATGAGGCACACTGCAATTCAGATCAGGAAGTCCCACTGCCCAAAAAGTGAACTTGTCAGGGTTCTTAAAGCTCCACCTCAATATCTCTATTCAAAACTGGCATGGAAAATGCTTCTTCTAATCATATAGTGGCACTCCTGCCTTTACCATGTGAGCTGAGTGGAACGGGTGTTCCCAGCCTAATGCTGGAGCATTATAGGGGACAGAATCAAGAAACTGTCACTCTTCAGTCCATGAATGGAGGAAATCAGAGTCATCTCACTTCCTCTGAATTCAGTCCCTGAATTTATTGGTTGATGCTAGTTGCTAAAGTGTTTTGTTTTGTTTTGTTAGCATATGAATCTCATCCTTAATCAGGACAGTGACCCAAAATATTTTGCTGCCTGATGCACAGTCCCTCCCCACCAATGCTTAGAAAAGTTACTTTTTAAAAAAGTGGCAGGAGCCATCACAGCTGAGTGGTTCTGGGAGTTGTAGACAAAAAAAGTAACTTTTCCAAGCTCTGCCATCTACTCACCCCAATGTGCACAGTACTCAAAGTCAGCCAAGTTATTCTGGCATGTGAAGCAGCAAATCCCACAAGCTGCTCTTCTCCCCTCTCTGCCAGTAAAAATACAACAAGCTTAATAACCAACAATTCTTTTTGTCTTTTCATGACACCCAAAATATCCCGCCTGACAGCTGTCACACTCATATTCCCTTTCTACAAGATGTTTTATAGCTAGCATCCCACCCTAAATGCTTCCAATTGTCTGTACACTCTACTGGAGTTCTAGAAAACAACATATTACATCTGTCCATATTTGATGGTACTGTCCTCTAGTAAAACAATATTGGACTACTGTTGTAATTGCATCAATAGAATCATAAGCCTGGATCTATAATGAAGGCATTCACAATATTGTCAGGTAATGCTTCAAATCAGCTATTCCAAATTTATTCATCAGTGTTATCTTTCATGCAGATTGCCAAATATGTGCTATCAGGTAAAACATGGAAATCAACATACATCCTTGCAGTCAACAAACAGAAAAACCACAGGAAAGTATGCTTATACATAAAATCATAGCCTTTAAATGTTTATGCGACAGCCAATCAAATGCTATACAATCCTTTCAGAAGAATTGGATGCTTCTTATTAATTACTGGAATGGGGAGAGACCTATCAGCATAGCCATGTTGAATATGAGTTGACAATGATCTTGGTTTATTTGCTATTTTTATTATAAAATGTATCTATAATACACTTTTCTATAATATGATATTCTGTGTGTATCTGTGTGTAAATTCTCTGATTGCTTTGAATTTCAGTAAAAATGTGTATAAAAAACACACAAACCAACTAGATCACAGAGTGTTTCTTGAAATAGGAACTGGGAATAGGTGTGGTTTGCCTAGAGAGATATATAATCTCTTCGTCAGTGAATCAGGTTTCACTTACAGAACTGAAGAGCTCAGTGGTCAAACCAAGGTAATTGTGCAAAGCAAGGAAGGTCACTCTCTGCAGCCTCACCATGATGATCTAAGGAGAAACAGTCAAAGGCAGGCAAAAGATCAGTCAACTGTAAGAAGGGATCAAGATGGAGTTCAGAAGATCATGGATATTTTGTCTCCACAGGGGAAAAAGGGGGCAAAGAACCAGCTATACGCACTGCAGCTTGACAGGGAGCCAACTCAAAGTTTTACTGGAAGGCTGCAGAACTTTTGGTCCTCCAGATGTTTTGAACAATCACAATCTCTTACCATTGACCATCCTGGGTGAGGCTGTTGGGAGTCATAGGTCAAAACATTTGGAGGGCCAAAGATTATTGGCCCCTATCTTATCACAACTTCACAAAGCCTAAGAAGCGTCCAATAAATACGGGCGCCAGAAGTGGAAGGAAAATTAAAAAATCATTCCCTTTCTACCAACTGGGTGACATTCAAGGAAACAGGAACAGGACAAGAAACAGGGAGAGGGTTTTGCAGAAATATTTCTGATTGGTAGCCATGCTGGCTGCAGGATGTGAAAGTTGTAACACAAAAAGTAATTTTTCCTCCTAGCTCTGATTTTCTAACAGGAGACATCTCTGTTTCAGTCACTCAAAAACAGACTGTTGGGACACTTTTAAAACCAAGAAGCATGGTCTCTCGTGCAACACAGACTCCCCCCTCAAAAAATCCCCATCTGTCTCACCTGTACAACTCTCACAAGAGTCTCAGGATATTTCTGGAAGACATCCTGAAATGCATTGGCAGGAAGCCGGAGGATAGTGGAAGGCATTGCTGCTCTAGCAGACACTGTTTTGTAAGGTGCAGGGTGACCCTTATGGAAAAAAATGGAGGGAGAATGGACTTTCTAGCATCACATACACTGCCCACATGCCTCGATTTCTCGAAGCAGTACTTTGTTTACTCTCCCGCAGCTGCCAAGCACAGACCCACAGCTCTGGCCTCTGGCGATATGTATACACTCAGAAAGCAGGACCAACCTCAAGGATTGCTCTAGCATATTACAGAGGGGAGCAGCTGGGATGGTGCCTCAATACTAAGCAGGAGCTTCAACATAATATTGCCCTTCCCTGGCTACCCCTTCAGGCTAGGATCCACTTCAAACTTTTGGTTCTGGTACTTGAGGCTCCATGCTCTACTCTCCCCCAATACCTGGCAGCTCAACCAGCAAGATACATACCATCTGGGAATTCACAATTCGTAGGCAAAGGATTATACCTGTTCCACCAACACACCTGTTCCTATCAAGGCTACAAAGCTCTGTATCCGTGGAATGGTCTTTTTTCAGTCCCAAACTGGAGGCGGAGCTCACTCATTTTTGTAAGGGGCTGAAGACTTTCCTCTTTGCCTCACCAGATTAGGCTGCTGAGCTGTGCCTGAGGTTGCTGAGGTGGATAGCAACTGGTGGGGTGTTGAGGATTTCATTTTATACCATTATGTTTTATTGGCCTTGTTCCTGTCTGTATATGTTGATGTCCCACCCTCTGGTGAAAAGGGCATTATAAATAAACATTATTATTATTAAACATATACGCATAATATTGCCAGATCTGCAATTCAGAAACCATATGCTATGAGGGGTTAAAGCAGGGGTGGCCAAAGTGTGGCCACTGAAGACCCCCACTGGTCTTTCAAATCCCCCACCCCCACCCCAAATTTCCGCCTTAAAATCATACAGAAAACACCTCCCACCTCCCCAAGCAGAACCAAGTCCTACCCGAAATACCTCTGTTTTACTCTAGAGCCACTCTCAAAATGGTGACTGGAAGAGATGCACCTCACTTCCTATCACCCTTTTGAGAAAGTCTGTAGAGACAGTACCTCCAATTTTTCTTTGCAGTACCTTTCAAAATGAAAGGAAGTGAAGGCACATCTCTTCCACTGCCATTTTGAGTGTGGCTTCAGAAGAAAATGGAAGTGTTTGAGTTTGGTTTGTGGGGAAATACAGCCCATTGTGGGGGATGTCTGGGATTGAAAATGGTTCCTGGTCTCCCACCGTTGCCTTCTCTTGAGCTAAGGCCAGGGTAAGGAAAGCTGTTTCAGCCCAAAAGCTGAATTCGAGTGTGGAATCGGAAGAGCTTTGGGAGCCACGTATCCACTCAAGAGTAAGCCCAGTGAAACAGCATCTCACACTGCAGAACACAGCTCAGTGCCACACAACAGCTTCCTTTTAATAGAGATAAGAAGAGATGAAGCTTGTAGGCTGATGGAGAGCCTCAGTGGTTTGCATCCAACCTGGACGTTCCCTACCCCTAAGCTAAACTGTGCTTTGTGGAATTAAGTCACTTTGCTGGATACATCTACTGCTTGATGTTTTTTCAAAGCCCCATGGATACGTGGGCAGCAATATCACCTCAAGTAAGTAAGGGGCACTAGCACGTCCCAGTGCAGTCTGTGCTACAGCTGAACACCACAAGGGAATAGTAGAAACATAACAACTACCATGAAAATACAGCCTCAAACCATGAGTGCCTGGGCAAAGATGGGGGAAGCCAGAAGATAATATTATCCAAGCCATCAAACCGTTGGAACGAGCTTGTCTCTCTTTAACTCCTGGAGATGAATGTATATATCTTTTTGAAAGCCAAGCAAAGTGTGTCCTCAGAAACTTGTCAATCATCTACAATACAGTGATAGCATAAAATGAAAAAAGAACGGCTATGTCCCTACCCATTTATGAGGAAAGATTCCTGGAGCCTGGTCACCTAAGAAAGATTTAATACTCACCAGAGGTGAAGCAGGGTAATGGCTATTTTCAAGCCTACAGAGACAAGCTCATTATTTTTAGCTGTGTGCCAGTTCTGTCTTCAAAATAAAATTGGTTCCTTGTTTCACAGGCTGGGGCCATCTAACACATGTCCTTGAACATGCTAGCAGTTGAAATAGTAAAAGATGACAAATCTTTGCAGGTGCCCTTTGTAGTTTAAAATTAAATGCTCACACAATTGCTTTGTGCTCATCACACGCTCCTGCATCTCTCCTTATAGCCACACAGGGAGGAAGCTCTACTTTCTGTCCTAATCTGTCCTGCTATAATCCAGTCCTGCTCTTATTATCCAAATCTCACCACACCTCAAAAGTCTTTTTCTGAAACACATTCTTTACGCAGCCAGGGAAAATGAAAATTGTCTGGTCATTTTGCACAGTCCAATTGCTGCGGTCCCAACTGGCTGATCAATTCTTAATTACAGGAGATTAAAAAAAAATTCTCCAAGGCTCTAAGTAAGAAGCAGAGCTAGAGGCAAGAACTTGTCAGCTTAAATGTTAGCCCTACCAGGAGCTCCCAAGGAAAAAGGAGGTGGCAGCTTCTAGCCTGTGGTGTAAGGCTGGATCTGAACACACCAGATGTAGGTATGTTTACATCTTACAGGATCAATTTGGAAATAAAATTGGCTGGAATTCAACACAAAATGTACATCTTTATAAGTAGACTGACACATGCCGGAAATAAGACTGAGTAGTTTTGCAATGTTCAAATTCACCTAGGTGCTGCTGTGGCATTACAACATATGGGCATCTATTGTACAATGGTAGCCAGTGGTGTCACTGTTGACTCAGTCTCAGTGTGCAATGGACATATCCAGAGCACAAGAGGGAAGAATAAGAGACAGGCACAGCTCCATCGTGCCTAGGCCAGAAGCAGATGAAAGACCTCCTTCCAACCCAATCACTACTGCCATGGCCTCAGAGGGAGAGAAGAAGCAGCAGGCAGAAGCAGACGAAAGGCCCTCCCTCCATTCCAACTGGTACTTGCTGTGTCCTTGGAGGGAAAGAAGAAAAGACAGTATCTGCTGCAATGTCTTCTTCCAACACTGCCTTCATCCTTTCCTTTTGTGTCATGTCTTAACTAGATTGTAAGCAATTTTGTTGTTCTTTTACTTGTGAAGCGCCATGAACAGTGACGGAGTGATATAAAAAAAAATGATGATGATGATAGTGGTGGCAGACTGTGATGTAGAATTTCAATTGTTATTTGTAGCATTTTCCTACAGAACCCAAAGCATATGAACCCTCTCTCAAAAATTCAGATGTCATAGGTACCAGTCTACATTTGGGGTGGAGTGGCAAAGATTAAAAAAAAAAAAGAACATAATGACTAAACTGAATCTCCATGTTCAGGTCTCTGAATATTAATTAATATGGAAGGGCCACAGCCAGAGAGTGCTGCTGCCCTCATGCCCACAGGTCTTCCCAGAGATGTCATGTCAGCCACCCTTGGAAGCAGGATGGTGCTGTCAGTCTGATTCTTCTTCTTATTGGTTAGCTACAAGTCTATCCTGCCATGGGTCATGGTAGTGTACAAGGGAGATTCCTGCCCTTTGCCTTTTACTGCCACAAGAAACATTGCGAGGCAAGTCAGTATGAAAGACAGTGATCAGCCCAGAACTACCCACAGTACTTCATGGCTTAGTAGGGACTTGAATGTGCAATTAGCCACTACAACACAAGGATTCAGCTGCAACACCACAAACAGCTTTTCTTGTCTTAAAATGCTTCCAGATTCAACTGGACAGGCAGTAGCTTGACAGTCACTTCTCTAGCTTCTTCCTTCACATAGGAGCTTTTCTCTACCATGTGTTCCCCCAGAGAGCCTGATAGCACTAGCCCATTTGGGTCACACAGCCATACATCCTGCAAAGGATAGCAAATCTACAACTCAGAACCAGCACAGGGACTTACCGTGATGACATCCAGAATGCTGAGGAGGCTGTGGACGCTGTCTCCCGCCAAGACTTCTTTAACCACTACTTCTGTGCCATCCTATCGGAATTAAAAATAAAAAGACCACACTTTGGTTACAATCTACCTTCCCCAATTTGTGTCCCTCCAGTGTTTAAGGCTACAACCCTCACCAGTCCCAGTTGGCACGCCTAATGGGGATGATGGTAGTTGCAATCCAGAACATCTGGAAGAGAAAGCTGGTCTAAATGATTACAGGTTAAATTCAAAGCAGAACCACACTCTCCTGCTGCCTTTGCACTTGGCATAAAGCTCAGAATGGTATGTGTTGCTGGACTAGTTTGTCAGCCTGCACAGCTCCCAGGAGACAAATAATCACTTCAGTTTCTTGGCTTGCAACTCTGCAGTGAAATGGCAAAAACAACCCTGTATACAAACAACCTTAACATGATTTGCAGGCTTCCGACTAACAATAAATAAATTGTGCAAACTGCTGAGAGGAATAGAGCATTTATTACGTGACTCAGACCTGGTTTCTACTCTCAGCAGCCACTTGATAAAAGCTTTGCCTGGATAGCACCACATCCAGGTTAGAGTGTGGAATTAAGTACGAAGCTTTGAACACTCTCTTGTGAAGAAATACAGCTAACCCTCCACATCTGCAGGTTTGACTTTCTCAGATTTGATTATTTGTAAGTTCCTCCAACATCTGTTTCTCCACCTCAGGCGCTTCTTCTCTGAGGGAACCTTCTCTCTCAGCAGCTCCAATCAGGCCATGGAGCCTATAAAAACCCACCCCTGGTCCTCCTCCTCCTCCAATTGCTACCTTGTCAGCTAAAGACAACTCGCAGTCTGAATTCTCAGCACCACAAATCCTCTGATGCCCCTTGACCCACCCTCCTTCCCTCTCCCTTCCCTGAACTGGTTTGGACCCAGGGTGTATGTTTTCCCTACCACGTCTCAGTCCCCTTCCCACAGACACACACACACTTTTATATTTGTGACTCTTCCACTTTTGCAAGGGTCCTGCACCCCTAACCCTAGAAAACGTGGCCAACTGTACCTTCCTTTTACAGAGGCTTCAAACTGGAATTCTCCCTGACATGTTATTACTCTATGTATGAGGAGTTCCTCTCATGATACAGCATTAAGCATAAAAATCTCCTCTTCCCCTAGCTTTTGCAGCCTGGAATCCAGTGTTGCAGCCTGGAGTCTAGTCTTTACCAATTCATACTGTAAAATGTAAAAAAACTTTGGTCTCAAATGCCAGCATCTTCTTGGCTGTTCTTACACTCTCCTGGATGCAGACTTCCAGTTTTCCATCCTGCACCACATAGATGCTGTTGTCTAGCTGCCCCGGACGGAAGATGTACTCGCCTTCATGAAGCTGCACAAAGACCATGTGCTTGCAGAGCTCCAGGAAAAGAGGCTTCTCAAAGTGACCAAGAACCCTGCGGGAAAAGATGTATGGGCAATGACAAAAAAAAAAGACATGTGCCAGATGCCCTGCAAGGGTGCTGGTTAAGGCAGGAGTTTGCCCAACAGGCAGGCATACATAGCCCAGAATATCCAATGCAGGATGAGTATCACTTATCCAAAACACTTGGGAGCAGAAGTTTTTCATATTCCAATTTTTTTTTATTTTTTGGATTCTCGAATACTTGCGTTTGCATAAAGTGCAGTACTATACAGGAGATCTCTAGGGAGTCCACAAACATAACAAGCAGTAGTGCTGCAGAGGCTGGTGGTCTCCCCAGAGATCTCTTGTACAGTATTGTGGGTTTTTTTCCAAATACACATCTCAGGTCCCTTATATACTCAGTCTCTCAGATCCTCAATCTCTCTCCAACTCCACATTTCATACACAATACAAGTAGTGAATGAATAACACAAGTAACAAATGAACAAGACGGAAGCCTGGAGAGAGACATGAGGATCTGTGAAATGGCAGGAAATATGTATTCTCCTCAAGCATTTCACTTGGATTCCCACTCCTTCACTGATTGTAATAGCTCTCTCCAGCTTCACATCTTGTTCCTTTGCTACTTGTATTGTTTTTGAAGTGCAAGGCTGGAGTGAGACTGAGATGGGAGACCAACCAGCAGGAGCACTGCTGCTGCCTCAAAAGTGGAAGCGGGTGGCTGCCAGCAAAAAAGTTTTGGTTTTTGGAGGTTTTCAGAGTTTGGATTTCCAGATAAGGAATATTCAACCTGTATAGGCATAGAACAGGGCTGAACTGAAGCTTTCTGTTCATGGTTACTGAGTGAAGATAGCATCCTACACATCTCTACTAGATTGACAGCTGGTCCAAAAGAAGAAATTCTGTATCAGCTAAGACTAGGACTTCTGTGCCCCAAGAACTCTATCTACCAATTTTATCACTCTTATGAGACTGGAGGTTTCCCACTCCTTTTAACCAGTGACTCTCAAACTTTGATCCTCCAAATGTTTTGGCCTTCAGCTCCCAGAAGTCCTAGCCAGTCTGGCCAATGATCAAAGAGTTCTGAGAGGTGCAGTCCCAAACACTGCAAAAAAAAAAAAGTATGAGAACCTTGCTTCAGAATCCATCTTTTCCATGGGACTCTTCACCTCCTCCCTCTTCGGCCAAAATACTGTCGTTGAACTACAACACTGTAGGCCAAAATCACTTTTTTGGGTTATTGTAGAAGTCTAACCATGCAATGGCCCAAATCCCCACTCCCAAACCCAGCTTATAAGCACTGAAGCGCCCCTCTCCCATCACAACAGAGGCATCTCCATGTTGTCAGAGAGCAGCACAATCAGCGGGGATAAGTCTAGCTTTTTTCCAGCAGCTGGATATGCTGCAGGAATATCATCATCAGATGATCATTTCAAGGATTCCTGGAAATCCCTGGAGATGCCTGCTGTAGTACTCTAGCTACAGTAAAATAGCTGGACATGGCCCTGCTGATCTCCCAACTCTTCAACAAAAGGGAAACAGCCACATTAGAGGGGAAGCTGCATTGCTTAAAATGTAGATTTGAGAGGTAGCATTGGGAGACTTACTTATGGAGATGTAGCTATGTGATACACCTAATCTTCCAAAGCAGGATTCCAGCCTGCATCTTCCAACTGAATCTGAACTGTAATTAAGTTTGGCAGTATGTGTATAGCATTTTATGCACATTCTTCTCTTTCCTATTTTCTTCCTCCTCACCCTCCTTTATCCCAAGTGTTATTTTAGTTTGTAAATTCCTATGAAACTCCATAAGGCACCCTGAAGACTAACAGCATGTTATCAAAGTTAGTGCAGAAAAGGAGATTTCAAAGAGCTGCAACTTCTTCTTGCAGAGGGAAAAAAAGCTGCAGTTTCTGTAATCCCCTCCTCCATGCAACTTTTAAGAAAAGCACGGGCTTGGTTATTCCCTGCTGTGTAACTGGGCTCTCAAGAGAACAAAAGACAAAAAAACATGTGGTATATCCAGAGCTTAGGAAAAAATACCAAACACTGAGCAATGGACACAAAGCTTATACGAAATTAAGTTAGCAGATAAATTAACACAGAGACTTAGAGGGCAAACTGACGAGAAGACTGCGAAAGACTGGGGTCCTGTAAACTCTTATTTTCTGAACCAGAGAGTAATATAAGCTATCTTATCTACATAAAAGAAATAAGAAAAGAAAAAAAAATGACAAAGAGTAAACATCAAACAAACAAATAAATATAATAAAAGTAAATATTTCTAACGTAAATTAAAAACTAGAGTTAGATTAATTTAGGAGAATAACGATAAGATGTAAGAATACAGTTAATTGACAAGATAAATGGAATGCTGGATCAATATATAAGAGGTAATTGATGACAAATCGAGGGTTAATGTTATAAAACGAATAATAATATTTATTAGCTCTTACCAAAAAAAAGCTAGGAAGAAATATTGTAAATATGTGAAATTGTTGTAAGAAGATATTACCACTATATGTTGTATTACTAAAAGATGTACATATTTGTTTTTATTTATTATTTCTTTTTTTGGAAAATTAATAAAATTATTAAAATAAAATAAAAAAAGAAAATATATTATTAGTAGAAAATATATTATCACAGCTCCCAGAATCCTTCAGTGACCATGGCCGGAATATTTTGATCTAGGGTGGGGAACATATGGCCTTGTAGTTACTGTTAGACTGCATCCCTCATCAGTCCTAACCAGCAGAGCAAGGGTAAGGGATTCTGGGAACTACTGTACGACAGCATCTTAGGGGAGGAAACACCCATTCCACATCACAGATTGAGACAAAGAGGAAAAGAAAGCACTTCATTGCACAACGCAGAATCAGTCCACAGAACTCTGTTGGGGATGCTGCTCAACTCATTACCTTAAGCCCTTCCTTAAAAGAGCAGGCGTGCATGTGGAAGAAGAACCCACTGGTGGCTGCTCTTAGCCAAAACTGGAGAGAATTCCAAACTCCGTTTTTCAGAGGCTGACACAGTGCCGCTTTCCTGTCAGTGTGCCCTGTTTATGAAGCTCCCAGTGGTACTCATCTACCCATTGTCAGCAACCGGGTGAGCCAGCTAAATGGCTCATCCCGTCAAATGGCATTTGTTCTCACATCAAGCCCTGCTGAATCCTGCCTGCATACAAATGCATAATGAATAAGGTTATCACTTAATAAAAAAAGAAAAATCTTTGTCCCAGCTTCATCACTTCTGTCCCTACCTGACATTTTTAAGCATGTAAAGCACTTCAGAGGGCAAGTGGGAATTCTTCACATCAAACTCTGTTAAGTCAGCTTCAAGCAGCGAGGGAGGCGGTTCCTTGGGCTGCAAAGTGGGGGACTCTTTTTTGAAACGCAGGATTCTGCAAGAAAAGAAGCAGGACTATTTCACACACAAGCATTTTGCAAGTATTGGTAAAAGGTAGCATTTTCTTCAGCCATCCTGCTTTGCTCTTCCTCACCCCAGACCTCTTCTTTCCTACTGCACGGACTCAATCCTTCCCCACCACACATACCCTGGATCCACTTCTGTCCCAGACTTGATCAGCCGCAGAACTCAAGAAGGCTATCTTTTGGGTAACACCTTCCAGAATTCTTCAGCTGCGTTACATTTCAGGAAAGTAGTTCCCCAGGATTTGTGCCCCTTCCTCAGCTTTGATTCAGGTAAACAGATCTTTCTGCAGCTGAGCTGGCCAATTACAGAGCTGTGATTAGTAGTAGCAGATATAGGATTGTTGTTCTATATACATGCAAACCCAGTGTATGGCATAGTCAGTATAGTAAACAGCTGGGTCTGCCTGCAGAACCAGCATTGTGTTGCATCTGGCTTTGGCTGGTAGACAATACAATTCTAGTAAAACACGGGAGGGAGACACTGTTGGGCTGGAGCTCCCATCAACTTTGATCAGCACAGCCAACAGTGAGGGATGATGGGAATTGCAGTGTGAGATCTGGAGGGCCACACTTCGCATTCTCAATTTTTTTAAAAAAAGAAGCTCTCTTAAGCTGACATTTGCCTTCCTCTGCTTTAAAGGCTCTCAACAATCAGTTTTCCTATATCCTGGAACTGGCAGGTCCTACCCAAGCTGCTGCCTCCATTAAGAGCTGAAGGTGATCTCTGAACATATGCTGTAGGCTTTTTTCCCCCTTGCACGCCCCGATTCCCAGCAAGTCTACAGTTGGGCTGATAACGCAGACTTTGGTTAGCAATAACCGTGATGTTCTTCTAAAACCACAATTAGAGAGAAAACATAATTTGTGTTTCCAAAACACACAAGCCTGACATTAAAAGTTCTTAAATAGGAAATCTGGGCAGGTACAGAAGCTTTATATATGGATGTACCATGAAGAAGCAGTGATAGCTATCACAAACCAAGGATGGAAGCACACAAGTATGGTAGGCAGGTACAACTGCAATTTATGATGTAGCAACGGCAACACCCTATTGTGCCACTCACAGGTTTCAAGGATTTCTCCTAAGCAACTTCTTTTCAATAATTAAAGCCATCCCAACTGACAGGCAACCAAGGAAGGATCAGGAATCCAAATAAGCACATAAGTCAGTACTGTTCTGCCTAAATACCCTAACAAAACCAGATCACATCTGATCTTGGAAGCTAAGCAATGTCTAATCTGGTTAGTAATTAGAAGACCACCAATGAATACCAATGCTATATTTCAGAGAAAGGCACTGGCAAAACTATCCTTGAGTATTCCTTGCCTATGAAAACCCTATGAAATTCATGGGGTCATTGTTAAGTCAACAGGCAATTTGATGGTGCGTGCTCACACACAATACTGTTATTGTCTCAGTAGAAAATGTTGTGGTAAGTGGAAAAGCTTTCTGAGTGCTTGGGAATCACAACTGCTCCAGTGAGATAAATTTAACAATGAAGGGATGGAGACTTGTGACCATTCAGGTGTTGCTGGATTCCAACTCTGATTACCTCCTAGCCAGTGGTCAGAGATGATGGGATACATAGTCCATCAACTTCTGGACAACGACAGGTTCATTGCTTCTGCTATATAACATGTCCCTGGATGGAGCTTCATATACAAGGATTGAATACATTTGCAACTACAAAACAGTGGCTTGGCCACGACAATACACTTTTAAATTGTATTCTGTTTATAAGAGCACTTATTTCACACCTTCACATCTAAAAGAAGACGGGTAATCAAAATGAACACATATCATAACGTAATGTAATGACAAGGAGGCTTTAGAGAGTCATTTTGTCTGCCTCAGCTCCACAGTGTCTCCTCTGGGACAGAAACAAACTTTCACAACTTAGGGACACCTCTGCTTATTTTCCATGTTGCCGTTATGTGCTTTCAAGTCATTTCTGACTTATGGCAATCCTAAGGTGAATCTATCATGGGATTTTCTTGTCAGAATTTGTACAGAAGGAGTTTGTCCTGGTCTTCTTCCGAGGCTAAGAGAGTGTGACCTGGCCAAAGTCATCTAATGGGTTTCTATGGCCTAACAAGGATTTGAACCCAGGTCTTCTAGTATCTTAGTTCTGCACTCAAACTGCTACACCACGCTGGCTCTCATTTATTTTCCTTACCTCATTAAAAAATAAACACACACAATGTGATAAAAAGACGTGGTACTTTTTTCACATGTGGTAGACTTGCAGGAAAGCAAAAAAATTTTGGAAGGGGATACATGATGAAATTCAAAGAATTTGTAATCTGAATTTTGAAATAAAACCGGCATTGTACTTGTTAAATATGCTAAGGCAACAAAGGGAGATAAGAAGCCATCAGAAGATATTATTATATTTAATAACTGCTGCAAGGTTGACATATGCGCAACATTGGAAAGAAAGGAAATATACTGATATAGAAGAATGGAAGTAAAAGTTCTGGATATGGCAGAGACAGTAAAACTAGCATTTTCTTTGAAGAATAAACCTATCCAGAACTTTGAAAGGGAATGGAGAGGAGTTTTGGACTGGACAAGGACATAAATGTATAAGAAATGAAGAAAGAAATAATGTAATTGTTCTTTTCTCTATTAAGCGGAAATTATGCTTGTATGTATTGGAAAAAAGTAAATTCAACTGGGAAATTTAAGCTTGGAAGTGGGGTTATTTTCAAAACTAAATTTCCAATAAAAATATATAAAAAAAATGAACACACACAACAAAGACAACCTTAAACCTCTTCCTCCAAGGAAATGCAAATCTGCTGAGCTACATGATGGAAATTTCTCTTGGTCAGCCTCACACAAGCCCCTCTCCTGTCCCATCCTTGCTCCCCATACCTTTTTGCCAAGGACAAGACTTTGGCTCTCTTCCTCATCCGTTGTCGAGGTACCGTGTTTCCAACTAGAGAGTTTGGCAGAGTCGTTACCTAGAAGAGAACAGTGTATTTTGAGGAGTAATTATTTGCAAACATTTCACTGAATTGAAGTTTTAGTTCACTATATAGACATCCAAAATAAGACCACTTTTGTTCTGTTTAACCCAGTACGTTGCTGCACCACCTTCCTTGACAAATCCCTCAAATTGGAAGAAGAAAACAAAGAGGACAATAGAAAGAAACAAAAGGAAGAGGTAACAGAGTGGAGAATGGAAAGAAGGCCAGAGGAAGAAACGAAGGACCACCAGGTGGGTAGGGTCTTAAGATTAAATTCATACAAATGGCTTCCAGATAAAGAAGAGACACCATAGTGCTCCATCTGGAATAAGGTAGATCTCAAAATAGTTTGAAAAATACTTTAGGTCTCAAAATAACAGGAAAACAATGTCCTCCACATATAACTCCACAATTGGATTTCCAGTGTTGGAGAACAATTATTTTAGCCCCCTCTCTGTGTTGTTTTGTAACATTTGTAATATTTATGTGCACCTGGCACATGGAGAAATCTTAACTTGCAAACAGACCCTGGGCAATGCAACTCAGCCGCTATAATGGCAATGTACGGAGTGCCATCTATTGGAGGAATGCAAGGCAGCCTACAACGACTGCCTTATTAACGCACGTTCTAGCCTCACTCTGCCCTTAGAAAAGATCCGCCCATAGGACACAGACATGGACTCCAGAAGCACTTTGTACTTGGCTGTTTCCCCAAATGGGAGGCTTAAAAGTTTCCGAAGTCCCTATTTCTCTCAGCTCCCAGGGCTTTCCTTCCACCAGGTCGTGTATTTCAGGAGTCTAGGAACTCTAAGGGAGTATCAGAAACATACACTTCTGCATCCTCCCCTCTTCTCTCTCAGTAACTCTGTGTACCTGTGTCTTGACAGATAAATAATGTTGCCAGTTACTTAGCAACTACTCAGGCTTCCTCCCCCTCATATCTTTCAGGTTATCCCCAATTCTACCGCAAGCTCTGAAAATAAAAACACCTGTATTTCAGAAGGTCCTACGAGCAAACATTTTAAAAGTGTATACCCTGGATCTTCAGAGAAATATCCAGTCATGAAAACACAACACACACAAACACAAACATATATACTCACACACCCTGTCAGTTCATCAGCATTTTTATCTCCAGCAGATATGGAACAAAAAGTCAGCTCTCCCTGTAGCCACTGAAGGCAACCAAGGCCAACCGCGTGTCAGCACAAAAGCCGCAGACTGCAACATCCCCGCTCGTTGCAACTAGCCCACTACCTGAGTCCCCTGCTGGCCCCCATCAGGTTGCCGATAGCCTTACCTTCCGCATGATCTTGCGGCCATAGAACATAACTTTGTCTCTCTTGCGAAACCTGTACTGAGGCACTTGCGGCTGGGGTTGTTCTGAAAGACAGCAAATGGCTCGTCATCCTGTAGCCCACTTTGGACAGTCAACTGGTCTTAAGGCTAAGACCACTGCAAGTGGTCGATGTGTCCTGTTCCTGCACTTCCAATGGAAAATGGCAGGGAAGTGCTTACATCTCGAGTCCGCTGCTCTTCTCCGGGGTGGTGTGCTTTTTACAAAATGCGTTTAGCGATAACTGCTCGTAAAAACAGCACATTTCCTTCTCCTCACTATTTGACTACATTTTTGTCACCCCATTAGTTTGGCTCTAATATACAGAACCAGCCAAAGGAAAAGCAACTAAACGAAGCTCCCCCTTTGCCACGCTCCTGCCACAATTTGCGTGCTCATACAGGCCAGGTGAGCAGGCAGCAGGGAGGAAGAGGAGGCATGGAAGGGAGCCAGGAGCAAGTTTCTGTAGGTTTCTGGCAACACCAGCCTGTAGGAGCTGCTCTGTTTAAGTCTATAGCAGAAACACACATTCAATGTCTGAGTTCAGTGGGGTTGTTTGACACACCACACACTTTAGGCCAGAGGTCAACAAACTGTGGCCGGTCAGAGATTGTTGATCTACTCTTCTGAGCCTTCAAGTCATTTCTGACTTGTGATAACCCTAAGAGGAACCTATCACAAGGTTTTCTTGGCGAGTTTCGTTCAGAGGGGGCTTGCTTGTGCCTTCCCTGGAGGCTGAGAGATTGTGACTTGCCCAAGGTCACCCAGTGGGTTTCCACTGGATAAGCAGGGATTTGAACCCTGATCTTCAGATTCATAATCCAATGCTCAAATTACTACAGCACACTGGTTCCCTTGTTGATCTATAGTTCCTGCAATTCCTCACCACTGGCTATGCTTGCTAAGGGAGGTAGTATCTTTAGTAGGCCAACATCAGAAAATCAGTTAGGCTGGTGAGCACCAGAAAGGGCCTTCTCAGTGATGGCCCCACCAACCTAATCATCAAATGCCATCTGAATTAATCTCCTCTTCACCTCTTTGGTACAAGCATTTAAACTTTGAGGATCTCCTTCTCTCAACAGCTGCTTTTAACCAAGATTGGGCCAGGGAAAGTTTAATGGTATACATATGGTAAACATACTTACATATCTATTTTAACTGTAAAATTGGTTTTAAACTAAATCCCTTTGTGAACATGCAGATCTTAAAAGGAATTTATCTATGCTTTGAAATAAACAAACAGTAATTAAAATTATCTTATTAAGAAATTTCACAGAACTCTATGACAATAGCATATTAATCAATAACTGACCAGCAACACCCCATAATATTTATAAAACATCACACACTCTAGAATCCTGGAAAACCTTATTTCTTGCTTGCAAAAAAAAAGAAAGAAAGATCTCTACTATCTGGTAACAGGTATCTGTAGGACCATGTCAACACTCCAGTAATAGAAGTGCTTCCGGATCTATTTGATTGAACAGTAAGGGCTAAAACTAATTTTAGCTCCAATATTATTTCCTGGCCCTTAGCTGCATGGCCAAGAACTTCCGTGGGTGATGTTTAGTAAGTCACTCATTCTCAGCCTGAACTACCTCCCAGCACTGCTGAGAGGATACAGTATACAGGGAGGAGAGCCACACAGCCTGCCTTAAAGTCAAGGGAGGAAAAGCAGAATATAAATGTAAATCACTAATAAATAGTACTAACAATTTTAAAACAGTACCAAAACCTCCATTAGACTGAGAAGTAGCTGATTCAATCCTGTACTAGTTCAAAGGGTAGATATTAGTTGCTGATTTTCTATCAACATATTCTTCTACATATCAAAGATGATATTACAGCCATGCATAATTTAACTCAAGCTCTGCTATAGAAGCTGCCATGCAATGCAAAATGATCAGACTTACTGAAGGCCTTCACCTTCCTGTAAACTAAATACACAATGATCCCGATGAGCAGTAAGGCTACAGCTGCCCCAATGACCATTCCAGTTAACTGTGGGAAGAAGAACGACAAGAGGTATTAAGTCTGAGACGCTGTTTTCAAACTCCTTTCTCTGAGCTTGCCAGAAGCACAGAGCAGACAGAACAAGCACAATTCTGAACAAAGTTTTTCCACATTTCACGGAACTAAACTACATATAAACATGTTCCAGCTAGAGCTCCAAAACCACATGCCCAGCCATTCTGCAGCTGAGAATGAAGAGAGCACAGGAGCTTCTCTATCAACCTGCTTGTGCAGAGTTGCAGCTGATCCTCCCACTAGCAGACCACAACTCTGCAGGAGAGAATAGGGGAAGCAGGAAAGCCCTTCCCATCCACTTGGTTTGAGCCATTTACATCTGACTTTCCTTTCATTTGATTGATTTGAGTTTTGGGGTTCCTTTTATTTGCATCTCAGAAGTGGCATTCAACATTGCTAAATTTTCAACACCACTGGATTCAAATTAGAAGAGAGTCCAAATAAATATTGGGAAGACCTAACTGTGAGAGGTGTTCAACAGTGAAACAGACTGCCTCAGAGGGCAGTGGGCTCTCCTTCTTTGGAGGTCTAAACAGAGGTTGGGTGGGCATCTTTCAGGCTTCCCTCATTTATCTGACAGGTTAGGGACCGGAGCGCTGTCAGAGAGCAAATTTGATAGAAAAGCAGAACTTGTGTACTATAGAGGAAATTACAGGATAGAGGCTTGCTTGGGATGGATGGCACATCAGCTTTTTTTCTCCTCTTACAAAGCAAACTTTGTAAGCAGCACATGAACATTCTTTCCCAGGTGAGCCTCTGTAGGCCAGAAGAGCTGATGGAAACCCATAGGCAGACTTGGGACTGCACATGTCAGTGGTCCCAAGCAAGCCTCCACAGGCAAGAACTGATGAATGAGCAGACCCCTGGTTGAATTAATGGAACTCATCTGTAATTTGCAAGCATCAAAACAGGGGAATGTCAAAAAATGAGCCAACGAAAAGTGGGTGAGGTTGTATTCCTGCTTGGCAGTGGGTTGGACTACATTCTCTTGTAGCTGTTTCCAGCTCTATGATTCTAGAAGAAGATCCACTTCACTGGCATCCTTTTATAATTCTCTGCACAGTCGGCTCACAGGATATGATTTCTGACTCTCATTGCTGTATTATTGCCACTTGTAAACTTTCCCTTCATTTTTCTTTTCTGAGTTCCCTGTCCCTCATATTTTTCCCTCTTATCCTGTGTACATTCCTGAGACTACTGGAAACTCAGCACAATTGTGCAGACAATTTCTGGATACACCACTGTCCAGCTCCAAGCTGGAAAAAAAAGGCTAAGCCAGATCCTTCACACATCCAGCTTCAAATAAAGAACAAGGGACTGCTGTGACCTCATGCTTTGTCTTGGGAGCCACAATGGGAAATCACAAACTAAAATCCAACCCTTGGGAGAAAGGAAAGGTCCTGATATTGGCCTGCAAGCCAGCCAAAAATGTGTATACCCTTATATAGGTAAACCAAAATTGCTGCGTGCCTTCAACCCTGTTCCAAGGGTTTTCTTGGCAATATTTTTCACAGAGATGTTGTCACTGCCTTCCTCTGAAGCTGAGAGAGTATGACTTTGCTGCTGGGTTTCCATCGCTGAGCAAGCATTCAGGTGCTGGTCTCCCAGAGTCCTAGTCCAACACTCAAACCACTACACAGTGCTGGCTCTCAAATTAAAAACACTCAGCCTCAAGTTTCTCTCCAGAAAAACAACTGATTAATGAGGTCAGTCTACAATCTTTTTAAAGAAAAAACATCCAAGAGACATAGACTGATGAGCTAGGCAGGGATGGATATTCCAGTTTTGTTCCTCCAGGTACTTGGTACAGGATCAACCTATACTAGATGGGTAAGGGATGGAGATGCTGTCACCCACAAAGACACCATCTCCCCCGTCAGGAAACTAATCCTCCTTGGCACCAGTTTTGAGGGTCTATACTCTGTACTGACTTATAGACAACTGTACTGCTCCTTTCCAGAGCTCTTCAAAGTAATCTTGAAGGTAGTGCTGCTGAATTACAGAACTGTGATATGGCAGGCTTATTATAATGTAGCTAGATTGGGACTTTACAAATATGTCATAACACAGTGACCTGACACACGTGAAGTATGTACTCTGGGCCTGGGTTTTGCTGTTGAGAGGACAGAAGATGATCAGGTGCGGGGGGGGAATGTAAATCAACAACTCCATTTTCATGGTCAGGCAAATTTGGTTTGAAAGTTGTAAATCCTCCCTGCAGAGATAGGGGAACAATTAAAGTAATGCGCCCCTTAAAACTTATGGAATCTGAAGGACTCCTAAACGCTCTGGGTTACTTGCTGGCTGACAGAGCTGACAATACAGTCAAGTCACTGGTCTCCTTATGGAATGTTGAGACAGAAAGGATCATCAATACAACCACTTCAAAAGGCCCATTCTGATGCTCAATGGAAAACTAAACAAGCCAGACAATGGCTACAGTGCAGAGGATGTAGGTCACGAAGTGATTGTAACAACAGAGAATGCGTGCCTATTATGTGGCAGTGAGATGGTGGGGTGCTATTTTGCTTCTGCTACCTCATTCTCAACATGCCACCCAACAAAGATATTTCAAGTGGTAAGGCACCTATTGGGTCTCTAGGAAATGGTCACTGATATGTGCTCAGAACTTGACTGCCACAGTTATTACAGTATTTGGGGAAGTGTCCAATGTTTCATCAGGTCACATTTTTCAGGATCAGTTCAGCTGATTGGCCTGATTAAGTGGACAAGATGCTTGAATTTGTTTATATCACAGTATGCCAACTTGATCCTTGCCAACATTGGCTGCTAAAACCAAGCAAAGAATAAACAATTAAATGGATCTAAAGGACTGTAAATGTCTCATTATGTCGGAGGAGGTACTCGCCACTTTGAAAAAGGCCACAATGCACTTTTCCCAGAAGAGGGCCTGCTTGGACTAAGCGACATGTATAAACTGCTCCATCGCTAACACCCCCCTCCCCTCTTTTGGGGTGAAGTGCTCAAGGATGTGGTAGCTCAGCAACTTCAGACATTCTTAGAGGAAACAGATTGTGTGGACACTTCTCAGATTGGTTTCAGGCTAGGATGTGGTACTGAAACAGCCTTATTTGCTGATAACCTATTGTAAGTAAAAGACAGCAGGAATGCCATCCTACTGATCCTCCTTACTGGCACTGGGGGACTCCTGTTCAGCCCGACAGCTACTAAGCTGTACAGTGTGTGAAGATTCCATCTTATTTATCATAAGTGTGAAGCTTAGAAGGTTGACCTTAGGAAGCTGGGAGAAATCAATATGCTGACAACACTCTGCTCTACTTCTCCTTGTTGTCAAAGTCAGTTGGTGCTGTGGTGCTGGATCTGTATCTGGATGGGGCTCAATAAACTGAAGTTGAATCCCAGTAAGATGGAGGCTATGGGCTTGGAAACTGGACAGTGACCTGTCCTGGATGGGATCACACTCCTCTGAAGGAGAAGGTATGTAGCTTCAGAGTATTCTTAAACTCATTTTTGTCACTGCAGGTCTATGTAGACTCCATGCCGTTGACTAGTCTGCCAGCTACAGCTTCCCCTGACAGGGATAATCTGGCCTCAGTAGTTCACGCATGAATTGATATGTTATTTGCTTAGTGTAACATTGTCAATAACATTTATATCTATATCTATATCAGTTAACAAACTGGTAACTTCCAGACTGGACTACCAAATGTAGTCTAATCTGGGGGCTGGTCTTGAAGATGACATGTAAACTGAAACTGACGCTGGTCCAACATACAGAAGTTAGATTGCTGACAAAGTTATGAAGTAACTGCACTGCTACCAATACGCATCTGATATGAATTCAAGGTTCTGATGATGACAGTTAAAGCTCTAAACAGCCTGAGACCTTGAAACTTTAAAGACTGAGGATTACCACATACGGCTGTCCAACGTCTGTTTGAAGGAGTCCTCCTCTGTGTGACACTGTGAGAGTGGTACTCTCTGTCAGACAGCTTCTTTACTGTGCCTCAGCTGCAGAATGCCCTCGCTGCAGGAAGCACCAGTGCTTGCTTCGTTCCTGTACAAAGTTTAAACCATGGCTTTTTACCAAAGCCTGGGAGGACACCCAATGATTTTGTGCAAACCTGTACACATAGATGATTTTAAATTATTTCAATCTGTTTTAAATAGTTAAATAGGCTTTTAGATTGTTTTAGCTATTCTTTACTGTTTAAAATGTAAATTTTAAACATGTAGGTCACTCTGAAATTTGTGATCTAGGGTGAGATGTAAATAGTTTAATAAATAAACTGCACATCATTCATGAGATGAACACTACCATTGCTGCTGCAATGCTTAAGATAGTTCCAAAGCTCAGAAAAGGATTTTTACAAGAGAAGCGTGAAACCAGGCCTCCTGAAATAAAGCACAGTTAGTTAAGTGTGCATTACCTTTTAGAAGGATCTAAGCTAAAGCACAAACAGACAGGCTGAAACATTACCATAGTAGTCTGCATTCTGTCTTCCACAAACTGAAGTACTCGCTTTGTTAGATCTGAACTTGATGCAAAGCTGACCTAAAGAATGAAAACACCAGAAGTATAACTTTGACTGAAGGGTTGAGCTTCTTGTTTCTAGAGACATTTAAGACAAGAGATTATAATGAATGTGTTCAGTTGGTTTGAGCAATGGATTCATAGGAGAAAACACACTACTAAAGAAAACTAAATAGGATCACCTCTGAAAAACAAGCAAGCCCCAGTTGTGCAATAAATAAATACATACATACATACATACACCAAACCTTCAACCTTGACCCCCAGTTTGGAATTTTCATAGATCTTTTGCAATGTTCCTGGGAGAAAAGGTATATTTTCCGCATAGAATTTTACTTCCTTGGCATTCCTTTGCAGGTAGGATAAATACAGATAAAAGTTTGTAGTACCAGGGTGGTTTGACATGCTTTGACTATTCAGCTTGGTATTGCTCTCATACTACCATCCTCCTACACCAAAGTTTCCAATTTAATTAAGAATCAGAAAGGAATTCGTTTCTGTAATAGACAGACTGGTGATCTCGAAGACCTTTCCTTCATCGCAGCTGGAAATCTGGGCCACGAACCAAAAAGCTATTCTGGACACACCCAAGGGGCAAACTAATACAACAAATACACACCTTTAGTTTTAATATGTACACTGAATGAACAAATACTGCCTATTTGCTATTAACAATGGACAACAGGAGACAGAGGGAAGGAAGAACAGCTTCAGCAGTCTCTTTGTATGACAGAATACTCAAAACTGTGGTCAGAGTCAATTAATATTTATTTTATTTTAATCTCAACATATACACAAAAAGAGCTCTTAGCTCAAAAATATGCATTCAGAAAACAGATATTCACTTTTAGGTTAATTTATTTGCATATTGATTATCATACAATGTTAATAACTGTGAGAAATTCACGACTGGAGGCACTACTGTTTATACAGTGTCATGGCATTTTTCAGAATAAGAGACGGTAGGACCCTGTCCCAAGAGGGTCTATAAACAACTAACAAGAAAGACATCAGTGAAGAGGCAGAGGATCAACAGGGGAGGAAGATACAATTATTGTATCCACACTTAAGTTAGGCTTAAAATGTAATATACAGGTGGGCAATACATTTGAGAACTAAGTACCTAATACAGTTATTATCCACCTAGGAATTTTGTATTGTTTTTATGTACCAACATGGTAACCTAAATTTTTGTATTTACTTAGACTTAGTTGTATGTTACAGAAAATACTAGGTAGTGTCAAGGGTTTCTCAAAAAGAGGGAAGTGGAAGGGAAATACGAAGAAACATAGGCAGCCAGTATTATGGATGTGTTCTGAGAGTCAGGTCCAGGCACAAAGAGCAGGGTTGCTTGAGTGGTGAACACCATAACATGCTGGCGAAGTTGCAAGCTTTTTTTTTGTGTCGCAAAACAGTATTGTGGCACACTGGTACATTTGGACAGTGAGTTTCAACCTGACGTATACATTCGTTACATATTAGAAACAAATACGTGGGAGGGTTACTTTGTGCCATGAATAACAAGATTCTTAGTAGACAGTGATTTGAGATACTTTAAATAAAATGAGATTAAAATACAACACCATTTGGATAATCTGAAAGCCAAATAGAAGCAAACAGGAAACAAAAATAATTAGGTGAAAACAATATTGAAGTGTCTAGGCAAACTTGGAGAAGAGAACTGTCTTTCTGCTCCTTTTAAAGCTGAGAAGAAAAGAAAAAAGACTATAAGATACAGGTTAATCTCTGTTCTCCTACAATACTCTTTAGGTAGCCCTGTGCAGATGTTGCAAAATAAGTAATATAACTGCAAAGCAATTGTTATATGAAGTGGTGTTATAGAAACAAACAACAAAAACATCCTGGGATTCAATGACTTTCAAGCTGAGTTTGTACACTAAAGAGGGCAACAGAAATGATTTACAAAAAAGCCTAGCTCTGCCAACAGTCAGCTTTTCCATACGCTCCTGTGCCCTACTGTTCCATCTTTTCTATGTTTACAAAGAAGAGAATCCCACTCTGCTTCCGTATTGCTACTGGGGAATTTTAATGAATTATTTTAAAAACATAGCATTCTTAGGAAAGGTAGAATGCAAATGCAGAAATGTAAATAAACATTCATTTAAAAAGCACTATCAGATTCAATCATATATACCTTGACAAATAACTTCATGCTTAATTTGTACATTATGAAAAAGCCAGTGTGATGTAAGTTTTAATGACTGGACTGGAAACTGGTTAGGCATGAAGCTCACTAGGGTGAGCTTAGGCCAGTCACATACTCCCAGCCTGACCTATATTACAGGGATGTTGGGAAGATACAGTGGGGATGCAAGGCAGGTATCTTAAGGTTTCAGAGGAAAGGAAAGCTACAACAAATAAACTAGAATAGCTCAGTAACTTGTATGTACAATTCTTGACTCTTCACGAACTTCAGAACACAGAGCAGCATCTCTGTACATGTGACAAGCGCACTGCTTTTAAAACCAAATCTTACACCAAATAGGAAAAAACATGGTCAATAACCATGATCCACCTACTGTTCTGCCTTCTCTTAACCTCACAACTGGCAAATAGAATGTCTAATGCTACATCTGTTCCTCTCCATCAATAAAAGAGGGAAAGAGAAACGTGAGTTTTTAAAAACTTCATCCATCCACATGATTAATTTACAGTTAGAAGAAGGAAAGCAACTTAAGGAAGAAGGTTCTGTCCAATCCACAATACTAAGGCAGTACTAGTAGGTTCTAATGATCTAACGTTGCAATATAAAACAAAGCAACATCACTTGCTGAAGTCAAGACTGTATTAAACCCAAATCCCTCTCAGGCGCCCAGCAACATCAACATTATAAATTGATAATAAAACCCCACTAAATGTATGACTAAGGGTTCAGCTGAAATGGAACTCATACCCCAGCTTCAGCCTTTTGGTTTGTTTTACCTCATACCTTCTTTAGCAGCAGAAGGTGGCTTACATAAATGTAACAAAGCTCTAAGGATCAGACCCAAATTCTATAAAGCTCACCACTGTATTCTCCATGCATACCAGCCAGACACGTCCAGGACACTTATAAGCAGGTCTCAAATGAAACAATCTCCTTGGTTTTCTGTGCCCAGCATCTGGTCACCTGAAGGACACTGCGTGTGGATAGTTTTGTCTCAAACAGCTATCAAGGCTAATTGTGGTTGATGAACTCTCCTTCTGCTAAAAGGGTGGGGAAGCTGCACACTCCAGGTGACAATTTCATCACTCTAGTCATTAACCACACTGGCTAGAGACAGAGTTGAAAGCCCAGCAACATGTGGATCAGAGATTTCCCAAAGGCCCAAACAGATCCCCATCTACCTTTCCAAACCTGTTCGAATCTAGCAACTGTATACAGTCATCATGACTAATTCCCTCCCCCCCAACACACACACACTGCATTACACCATTAAACTGACTTTTACCACATCTGCTCATGTAAATGCAAAGAAAAGCAGTAAAGAACATTGCAATTATTGTATTGTATAGTTTATACTTGTATTACTCTTTCCTTACCATATGTGCGTGGGAGTGTACAGACACATTTTAGAAAGCATGTCTTTGACAGAGATGTTGTTGTTACTTGTAAAGCACTGTGTACACTTATGGCAATATATAAAGAGATGACGACGATGATACATGTATACTTCAGCTAAAGCCTCTGAAAAAGAAGCTCCTTTTTAGTCATTTTATGCCCATCCACACACCTTTCTCTGTTTTCTCTCTAGATGGAAGTTTTCTTAGTATCATCGGCATTGAAAGGATGGTGAACAGGAGCTGGAGAAACACACGCTTTCAGTTCTGGGTTGCAGTAGGATTCAAAAGAATGGGATTCTAACCTTGCCAATCCCACCATAGCGGTGTGTGACTGACTACAAAAAGCAAGGCAAACAAGCAACTGCCTTCAGAACCCTTTACATGTATAGCAAAAAAGAAGAGAAAAGGGGAGAGCAGATTAGCCTGGCTCACCTGCTACATCCAGCAAGTTAGGAAGAAGCTTTCAAATAGCCTCTAGAAGGTTCAAAATGTTGTTGTTTACTAATACAGCACGGCTAACCTGGCCTGGTTGCCTCACTTCACAACAGCATTTTGTTAGTTCTCATTAACTTTTCCTGAAACGTGTTGAACTCTCCTTTCTCTATTGTAGGACCCTATCCTTATTCTGTCTGTGTTAATTCTGACTTTGGGGCCAAAGTTTTGATAAAACAGCCATGCCCAGGAACACATCTAGTTCATTAAGTGAGCTACACTTGTAACAACATCTCTGACCATTTCCGCACTATAGTGCTGTTATTCCACTTTCAACATCTTTGGAATCCTGGGACTTGCAGTTAGGGAGGGGCCTTTGAGGCCACTCCCTAAACTGCAAATCCCAGGATTCCACAGGACGTTGAAAATGGAATGACAGCGCTATAACAGTCTAGTGTGGAAACGGCCTCTGTCTGAGAATTCTGAGACATGGTTGATGATGCAGTAACTTCTGGTGGACAACGAACGAACCCTGCCAATTAAGGTCGGCATAATTTGAAACGGGACCAGGGGCTACCGGCCAGAAGCACCTTTACAATTAACTAGAGTTCGACATGGAGGACTTTGGGAAGCAAATGCAAAAGGAGAAAGAGAGAGTCGCTTTGCGGCGGAGACATCTAAGCAGGGGGGCCCTCGGTGAGTAAAGCGAGGGCTTTAACCGACCCTCCGGAGGGGAAGAACCCGCACCGGCCCCTTCCCGCGGGCGCTGCGGCTCCAGGGCCCCGCGGAGGGGGACTCGGAAAGGAGAGCGGCGGGCGGCGCCCGGAGACGTTCCTCTGGGCCGCCTGGCCGAGGAGGGCCACGTACCTGCAGGTCGGGGGCCGGGGCGGCCGGGGCCCCCATGGCTGGGTTTCCAGAGGCGGCCAGGCCGGCCTCGGGGGAGGCGGAGGTGCCAACGGTCCTCTTCCCTGAGAAGGCAGCCCTAAGGGCGGTGTTAAAGGTCAGAGTTCACGGGCGGGGTCAGGCGAGAACTCCAGCGGCGCTTCCTCATACGTCACTTCCGTCCAAAGAACCTTCCCCCCCCCAAGAGTGACAAGTTGTAGAGAAGAGAAGGAAGGGAAAAGAGGGGGAAAAGGAAAAGAAATGTGGCGGCACCTTTATGACCAATTTTCGCATGAGCCTTCGTGGCTGTAAACCCGCCTCTTCGCAGGCAGAACGGATTCCGTTTCCGCACTAGCGCGCCCTCCCGCTATTATCCCACTTTCCACAACCTGTAGAATCCTGGGCTTTGCCGTTTAGGGCAAGGGAGTGGCTTCAGGTCAGTAAGATGCACAGAGTTAGGTCAGAGAGGACCATGGCCTTAATCGGAATCAGAGGGGCTCAAAGGCCCCCCCCTAAACTGCAAACCCCAGGACCCCATAGGATGTGGACAGTGGAATAATAGCGCTACAACAGGCTAGTGCGGAAACGGCCGAAGTGCGCGGCGCAGTCGGAGCGCGGGACGAGACGAGGGCTCCGCTCTCCCCCTCAGCCACAGAAGGAAGGAAGGAACCCGCTGGGCGAGCCCCTCGGAAAACCCCTGGGGGTCGCCGTAACTCAGAAAAGACCCGAAGGCCCACAGCACCAATGGAGCGCACGCAACGGCGACGCGGGAAGCCCCGCCCACCAGGCGGACGGGCCGCCGGTCGGAGACAAACTTTTGTTTTGATTGGCCCGCTGCAGCATAGAGGCCGGCGATTGGCTGCAGGCCTCTCAGCCAACGGAAGCCAAGAGGACTGAGGTGCGGACTGAGGGAGGAGGCCGTGAGGGGGCTCTCGTTGGCTCCTCTCCAGCCTCGGAAGGCGGCGGCGGCGGCGGCGGCGGCGGCGGCCTCCTGCGGCCCATGGGACTGCTGGGAGAGGTGGCCCGGGGCCTGGTCCGCGGCGCCGACCGAATGGCGGCCTGGACGAGCAAGCGAGGCCCGCGCACTTTCTACAAGAGCCGCGGCACCAAAACGCTGGGCTACCGGACGGCCGGCGGCAAGTTCCGGCTGGTGCCCGAGCAGGTGCCGCGGCTGGTGGTGCCGGACCTGAGCGGCTTCCGGCTGAAGCCGTACGTCTCCTACCGCGCCCCCGCCGGCAGCGAGCCCCCTCTCACGGCCCGCGCCCTTTTCCAGCAGACCGCCGCGCCCCTCATCGAGAAGGACGTCCGCGCGGGGGCCTTCGACCCGGGGCGCCTAGAGAAGTACGGCTTGGAGCCCAGCCAGGAGGACAAGCTCTTCCGGCTCTTCCCCAAGAACTTCGTTCGCTAGCCCGGGGTGGCGAAGGCAGCCGGCGGAGAGGGCGGAGAGGGCGGAGAGGGAGAAAATAAGAAATAGGATCCCTTCAGCGCCTGGAAGAACGAATGGGCGGCTACCGAATGTCTCTGCAGGGGAAACGGGGGGAAGCCACCAGGAGCTCGGATGATTAAGCACCTCCCGTTGAAAAATGATTTAAAATAATATTGAAGTTCCTGAAAATGAGACCGTGCAAAACCTAACGGAGGTTTATTATTAAAAGGCACCGTTAGAGGAACCTGTAAGACATTTATTTACGCCTTGTGATTTTGGACTAGGAAGTCTCTTGGAATTATACTGAGTAAAACTGCAGAAGAGCAATGGTGGCTGTTGTGTTTTTTTCTACATTGTTATGTCAAAACAGCGTTGGAGAAGTGTTGGGGGTGGAAAATGCCAATTTTTTTTTTTTTGAGGCAGTGGCCTCGCAGATGTTGGAGAGAGGAAGGTCTCTGGTGCAGTTAAAAGCATTTTGAAAACATGACCAACAACATGCATGGTGCTTCTTGTTTTTTATAAGAAGAAGAGGTATCTTTTAAAAGATGTTCAGGCTCAGTTTGTTTCTGGATAGAACTGGTTTTGGCTTTAGTGGGGAAATTTGATGCTCCCAGTCTTTTTTTAGTAACATCCTGAGATCCACCTACCAAAGCCATGGTACAAAAGATCCATACTGAATTAAAGAATTCTGAGCCAAGAATGAGTTTTTTGATGCCAGACTTCAATAGAACTCTGGGTGTCCTCCCATAAAATATAAAATTCATTACATCTAAGTTTTCTTTTATTTCACTGAAATAAAGAGAAGTAATCACTTGTTATTGGAGCTTCTGTTAAACAGTTGGAATTGAGATACTCCCTTTGATTTGCCTGGAGGCCTAGATTTACTTTCACCTCCCTAAAAAGATATAACGGAATCCTGTAGCACCTATGATACTGAAAATGCCTGAAAGGTGCTACAGGGTTCTTCTAATGTTTTATACTTTGACTAACATAGCTGTGTCCTTGAATATTTCTACCTAAACCATGGCAGTAGCTAAGCAGCTGATTAAGATTTCAAATTCAGTCTATCATTTTTTTTACTCAACCTTTCAAGGTAGCTTTATAGTGAATGATTTCATCTCTTGAAACCATTTAACACCCTGCAGCTCTGCACTATAAAGTTTGCATTCTTTTTGCAGTCTTGGTTTTAATGTCAGTTTGAAGCACAATGAAGGTTGCCTTGATGCCTCATTAAGAGAGTAACATGTGCATCTCCCCACTTCCCTTTTTACAGGACTCACCTTTCTTTTGTGTCCCCTCCCAGCCGTTCAGTAGTCACTGCTTTTCCAATTCATGCACATTTGCCCTCCATTTGTCATTAAATGGCTATGGAAGAGGGACCCCACAGGAAGAGGTGAGTCCTAGAGTGGCTTCGATTGTGATGTGATGGAGGTAGTGAATTTCACCTTCTGCAGAGACCAGAAAAGGTACATAGGCATAAATCACACCTTTCTATGTCATGAACAGGATGCCAGCCTATACCTTTTAAAAGGATTTAAAGCTGGTATTTAGTGGGTCCAAAGTATCTATTTTTATAAGTTACAGTACTGGTTCACTGGGAGCAAGGTACCTCCTAATATCATAGCTAAGCACAGCTCCATTTGCTGCTAGATAAAAAGGGCACCTCTGCTGCCATTAGATCAGTGGTTCTCAACCTGTGGGTCCCCAGATGTTTGTGGACTTCAGCTCCCAGAAGCCCTGAGCATTGACCACAGTGGCTGGGGCTTCTGGGAGCTGAAGTCCATGAACATCTGGGGACCCACAGGTTGAGAACCACTGCATTAGATGGAAGGAGTAAGTCTGAAGAATGGCTTAGAGAGCTGGTTATGGGCTGGTCGGGCTGGTCTGGAGAAGAGAAGGTTAAGAGGCAACATGATAGCAATGTTTAAATATTTGAAGGGATGTCCTACAGAAGATGGAGCAAGTTTGTTTTCTACTGGTCTAGAGATTAGGACACAGAGCAATAGCTTCAAACCTCAGGAAGAGAGATTCCATCTAAACATCAGGAAGAACTCCCTGACGGTAAGAGCAGTCCAGTAGTGGAATACACTGCCTAGGAGTGTGGTGGAGTCTCCTTCTTTGGAAGTTTTTAAACAGAAGCAGAATGGCTGTCTGTCAGGAATGCTTTGATGATGTAGTCCTGCACAACAGAGGGTTGTACTCAGTAGCCCTTGTGGTCTCTTCCAGCTCTATGATCCTAACTTGCCTGTTGACTTAACAACTCCATGGATTTCATAGGATTTTCTTAGGGAATAATGAGATGTGGTTTCTCAGTTCCTTCCTTGGAAATACAGCCTACAGCACCTGGCATTCATTGGTGGCCTCTCATCCTAGTGCTAAGCAGATCTGACCCTGCTTAGCTTCCAAAATCAGACAAGGTATGGGGCCTTCAGAATATTTAGGCTGGGTGGGGGCATATATTATATTTTGATATCCAGAATTAGTTTGTAACTTTTGATATCCAGAGTAACTGAAGTCCCATACTCAGAAGAAAAGCTGAACTATGGAAATTGCAAGCAAAGAAGTATCACTCATGGTTTAGAAAGATCAAAATATATTCTAATTAAAGATCTTGTTTACAATAGTAATGTGCATATTTGTACATAAATGCCATAAAGTGGCATTGTAAAGTCTCAAATTACAAGTTTGCCTTTCAATAAAGACTTCTGCAGCACTGAGGAATATGCACCTGGGTTTCAGGAAAGTATCCTCACTATTAATACTGACTGTTGCTGGTGTTTTGTTCTGTGGTATAAAAGAGAGACATAAGGATGAGAGTCCAAACCACTTCCGCTTAAACAACTTGGCTCACAGTAACATATTAAAAGAAATCCCAACCTTACAGAGGCTGCAACTTTTACTTTTTCTCAAGAAGAGGCAGACATGGAATAGCAGCAACAGTGCCTGTATATTTCATCCTTTCATCACTCTCAAGTGTTTGGCTGGAGTCAGAGGTAATCAAGCCATTAAGTGGCTAGTGAACAAAGAAACAAATCATAAGCCACACAGCCTGTCACATGCTTAACTTATTTTAAGCTGGTGTTTGAAGAAAGGTAACTACAAAAAGCTAAGTTCCCAACAAAAGTGAACTAGTAATAGGTTTGATCTTCCCTGCTGCAATAGAAATTACTGAAGCTATTATGGAGTAAAAGAACTTAACCAGTCTACTAGTCTTATTTCTGCAGTAAGGAAAAACAAGCAGGGAGAAGAGGGAAGCATTAACTCAGCAGTGCATCCCTGAAGTACCTGAGCAGTCTTCAAAGCTCTCAGAGCCACAATTAGTCATTAGGAGTAAAGCCAGAAACCTAGCTTAGGAAATATGACATGGGATGGCACCATTGTCATTCTGTCCCCAGAGCAGCATCTACCTATCTCTCCAATGCTTAAAAATTCTGCCAAGAAGAAAGGCAATTTAAATCGATGTTGACGTTATGTTTAGACCACTGGTGTAGCCTGGCTACTTTCCCATTTCCAAACATGTAGGACATTGTCATAAAAGGAACACGTTGCCAAAAGGCTGGTCTCTTTGCAGGCTTTGGCTGATTCAACGTCACTGCACACTTTGGTGCTGGAGCCTCTTCCATCAACACTTGATCTCTCCAGGCTGCCATTTCCTTCTGCTTGGACTGAGGGTGGAGGTGTATGATCCTCTTCATCTAGCACCACATCAAAAGTGGCAGTGGGGGATTCATAAACTATCTTGAGGTTCTTCACTTTAAGATCCACAGTTCCATCTCCTTGATCAATATGAACCGCTGGCTTTGCTGCAGAGAGCACCAAGGGATCACGCAGGAGGAGCCTTGACCAGTCAGCTCCGTAAGCCAAGGAATTGTGCAGGATGTAAGATGAAAGAACAGCGAATCTCTCTTTCTTCTCCACTAGTGGGCAGAAAGTAGATAGTTGGCTGACACCCAAGTAGTGATACCAGTTACAACAATGGCAGCTGCGTTTTAAGTTTTAAACCACCTTTCTACAGCACTTGAGGCAGTTTGCATTTACAATTTTACTCAAATACAATAGTAACCTGTTTATACATAGCCATTGTAATACAGATTAAGTTTCTTCTCATGGACATAAGGGAAACAAACACTTTACATTATTTTGCGTTGAATAAGGGCATGTATGAAGGAATCTCTTATTTAAGAAAGCGATCTGTTTAGCCATTTCTTTTCAGGAACACTTCAGTAGTTGTACTCCCCACTCAAACTCATTAAAACATCTCTTGAAAAGATCTCCGGGGAATGAGTAATTGATATCTAATCAGCTCTTTGAGCTTTTTATTCAAATATCTGCTCTCATCAGTTAGATGAAATCAAAAGATTAGCAGCCAAATGAATGGAAAAGTTTCACAGTCTGTGGAAACTCCATCTGGCTCCTCAGTATTTCTCCTACCATCTATGCTAACTCCAAAGATCGAAACACTCACCCATACTACCTTGGCAATCGAGGATTTTGAAGCCATCGTGCATGCAGGCTGCCAGCAGTAAATGCTCCCGCTTTGGATGCCATTTTAATCTCCACACTCCACCCTGCACATGGGTATCTGCCAATGGCTCTTTCATATTCCTGGTGTCCCATAGGAGGACATGTTCATCATAGCTGGAGAAATATGACAGGCCGCAGGAACACGCTAGAGGTGGTTCTTCAAAGCTTTGTAGCTTCTTAGCAACCCCTTACTATTTCACCAAGGCTCCCAATAGAGTCTGTGGCCCAGCTGCAACACAAACCCCCCTCTTTTTGAGACACCCAACTGCTGTCTATGGGATGCCACAGATTCTGATCCATCACCAAGTCACCTGTCTCTCCAGCACTGGTCCAGATAATGGATACAGCAAGTGACATACAAAGAACCTACCTTCCTGTGGCCAGTAGGTTCTCCCGGAGCGGGTGGCACTGAATACTGCACACACCCATTGAATGCCTGTAATACAAAACAGGTCAAAGATGAGGCTTCTAGGAAAATTATCAGGACTCACTAGTTTCAATTCTCTCAGAAGACTGTGTAAACCAGTGGTTCTCAACCTGTGGGTCCCCAGATGTTCGTGGACTTCAGCTCCCAGAAGCCCCAGCCACTATGGTCAATGCTCAGGGCTTCTGGGAGCTGAAGTCCACGAACATCTGGGGACCCACAGGTTGAGAACCATTGGTGCAAACAATCTTTGCCTGGTAAAGGGAAAGATTACTATTTACCTCTCACTATTAAAGACGGGAGCCCTTGGACTACTTCGGGTGTCCCAACCTCGTAATTTGCAATCATCTCCACCTGAAACAAGCATGACAATGGTGAAGCTGAGTGGTGGTTGTGTCTACCATCATGCTTTAATAAAGGGCTTCCTGTAACCAACAGACTAGCCACTGTGGGGAAACAGGATGCTGAACTAGATGAACCTTCAGGACGTTCTAGTTTCACTCCTTTCCTTCCTACAGATCTGGATACAGATGATATGCCTACCTTATGCCATGTCTGAACCCTCCATTTTCTCAGGGGTGAAAGAAGCCAGACCCCCCACAAAAGTTGAAAAACTCTGAACAGAAATAAAAATAGAGAACACTTTTTTTTTTAACATGAGAGAATCTCTAGGTCCTCCAGGGTGACTCTATGGTCAACTTCCTCCACGCTATGGTCAACTTCCTCTGTGCTAGAGGACCTAGGGATTTCTAGAGAGGACATATTAATCAAATCTGTGAAAGGGAAACCAGTGAATGTGGAGAGACAACTGTATGCCAGTCAAACAGTACCACTATACTCCATTCATATATTTTGCAATATATTTTATGAAAGTAAAATGTAAAATTAGTTTCTTTTTCTGATTTTCCCTTAATGAGAAAAAGAGACAAACATAAAACAGATGATAAGTGGAATGGCTGATAGTTTGGCTAAGAAGTGACAAGATGAACAGCTGAGTTCAAGAAGCCTGCTTGAACTGCTGCTGGGTGCCTCAAGCACCACAAGTCAGGAACATACTGGAGACACTGTCACCAGTGAAGGAGCTATCACCAATGTTAATACAAAACTGGGAACACCAATATCCATTGGAAACCTACATACAGACCTGAATATATAATACATGTATTCCAGTAGTTAAATGCAGCAATCCAGGCCTCAAAGTCATGTGCCTTCCATTGTTCCAAGATGTGCACAGAGGAAGCAGATTCATCAATGGACAGCAAGCTGAGCCTCCCCTTGGAATCACTGCTGACCAATCGCAGAGGGTGGCCACTGTAAGAAGTAGTAGCAAATAGTAAAGGACAGGTGGATCTCTTTGTGATGTCTGCTTAAGTATGGGAGAAAAGCTCAGTTTTGTGTTGCTCAGTGTGAGAGCAGAAAAGAGGCAGGATAGAGGACTGACACTACTTATGATCATACAGGTTAGTCCCAGATCTTGTATACTGGGATGTAACACTGCACATTAAATGAACACAAAAGACATAAGTACAAGATATCAAGACACATCAAGGCTGTTGCTCTCCTTAGACAACCATTGGCCTGGGCAGAAACAGAAAGTTGCAGCAGGAATAGAATGTTGCAGCAGGAATAGACAGAAAGTTGCAGGAGGAATAGAATGTCACAGTGCCATGGATATTTGTTTAGCTCTTGAAATGTAGCAGCATTAGCAAATTTATTCCCACCCACCAAATCAATACCCAGCCGTCTGGCTTCTACCCACCACTGTGCCTGTCCTGTGGACCAGTCCAGAGACAAAGCAAGGCACTCATCTTCCAGGTTAACACTGCATAGTGCTTCCAGCCTGCAGTTCTTTTTCTACTGGAGAGAAAAGAAAACTGATCAAGGACAAACATTTGATTCAATATCTGTTATAAAACCCAGCTGGACGTCTCTGCAGATAAAATTTTCTTCAGGAAAGGAAGACTGTGGTCACCATAACTGACAGAGTATATTTTCCTCAGTAATATATACAGCACCCCCCTGACTTTCAAGAGGAACCCTTGCAAAAATCAAACAAACATGAATTACCCCCCACAAGTGAGCATTGCCCTGCATTCACTTGTGTTTCACCCAGCTGCACCGCCTTCCAGGCTCACAGGTGACAGCCTAGTGAAAGGGCGGGTAGCAGTCGCACGCACTTCCTCTCATTCATTTGCGTTTTGCCCGGCTGCATTGCCTTCCAGGCTCATGGGTGAGAGGCAAGTGAATGGTGGGAGGTGGCAGCTGCACATGTGCACTCCGTCCCCTGCACATTCACTTGTGTTTCACTCAGCCTTCCAGGCTCACAGGCAACAGGCAAGCAAAAGAGAGGGGTGGCGTCATGATCAGAGAAGGCATGTGTATAGAGCTGCTCCCTACCATTTGCTTGCCTTTTGCCCTGGTCTGTGGAAGGAAGACATGAATGTCCAGGGAAAGGGGGGGAGGCAAGCAGGTGCCTCGCAAATAATCAAGTTCACAAAGGTCAAAGCCGCAAATGTGGATGGAGTACTGCACACTTAATGAACACATTTGGTCTTACTTCTGTGTAGACATTAGAATATTACATTGTTGGGTGCTAGTCAAACACTAGATCTCATGCACAAGAGAAGGCCTTCTATTTTTCCACCTTACATCCATTTCCTAGCCATCTTTTCACTAATTATCCTTGTGTTTCTATTCCTCTCCTTCTTCTCCTAGTAGACACCTCTCCAGGGTTAACTCAGGGTTTAAGCATTTTGTACCCAGAGAATGCCATGTTTGTCACATGCACACCCAACCATCTTACCTTTCCTAGCTGGAAAATATGCTCAAGCTCAAATACAGTGGCCACATGGAGACAGATTGTTAAACCTTCGCCACTTTGTAAACAGAAATGCTTTGCACGTCTATGGCTCACTTCTTTCCCACCTACCTCACTTCCTGTCAAGCAGGAGAGCTCCACTGCTCCCTGGGCATTTGCAATGCCTAGAACAGGGCGCTCTGTAATAGGAATGTGGCACCTTGAAGAGGAATAGACAACAGGTATCAATAGAAAATCAAGAGAATAACCCCTGAACCCCTTCCTTAAGAAAAAAATGAAAAGGGGAAGGAGGATGAGTGGGGTTAATTCACTTAAGCACTGCAGGAATTTTATACTGATTGCATCGGATTATAATAGCTTCCAATCCAACTCATACCAAGATTGGGGCTCATTTAACATTTTTGTAATCAAGTAGTTCATGAAAGCCCATCCTCCCACAACCTTACTGCACATCGCACAGAAAACCATTTAGATGACAGCTTAGCGTCTGCTTCCATTACCATTTAATGTCCAGCACAGCAGCCATTTCCAGCCTCTGGATCTCAGTCAGTGGTGCGAAAGGTTGTTCTTCAAAGTAATAGATATATAGGCGGCCCAGACGCACATGGGGCTCATTGTTTTCATCAGGGCTCTCACCAGGCTGCAACAGGAAGCAGAATTAAAAAAAATGTAACTGGAGAATTGTTCCTCCTCATCCTCTCATACCCACTCAACAGCCTACTCTCCTGAATTGCCAGCTAGTTGAAGAGCTTGAGATCAGAGATTCTTAGCCTCTAACATCACTCAAAGTTAGCTCTATATTTCTGTCACCTGTACAAGGGCTAGTGTCATATCTGGAGGGAACTAAAAAGACATCAGCATCCAAACATGGCAACACAGTATGTGATTATCTTCATGACTGACCTAGAATAATGCTTCCTCAGCATGTGTACTGAAAAAATTTCCTTTACCTACAGTTTCTTGATGAAACTGTAATTTGGCCACATGGAAAGCAATCACTTGGGACATTTCACCAAGATTTCAATAACTTCCACCTGATCCTGGAACACTCCACAGAAAAAATTCACTTTCTTGACACCACTGCATAACTACAAAATGGACAGCTAAGCAGCACACACTACGGAAAAGCTGTTGATCACTCCACATACTTACTTGCCTTCAGTTTCCTCCTAGAACACACTACCAAATCTATTGCTTACAGACAAGCCCTCCAATAAAACCACAGACAAAGACTCAAAACTTTTCAATTTACAATAGGCATTTCTCAAACTACAATGCCCACCTAAGCAGGTGTTACTCCAAAACATGGGTGACTCAGGGGTCTACCTGTGATGCCAGTACCTTCATGCAAAGGTGGGGAATTACTATCTCAAATTAGGAGGCCTGTGAGAGGGGGATAACCTAACAAGATCTTTTACACCAATGTTTACCAGTACTTCTGCAGGGAAGAACCAGCCAGAGATACAAAAATAAAATAAATTGTGTTTTATTAGGGGAATGAATCACACACACAAGATCCAAACAGTCATGCAACAACACAAGGCTAACTGAGAAAAGGGAGGAAAGTTTTTAGATAATGAGATTACAGGGCATAGCGGGCGATATTTAGTGATTTAGAAGAGCAGTGAAGAAACAGCAATGTAGCTTAAACTTGGATCTAAGGACAGTACACAATTGGGACTCAGAGTAGCAGAGTGGAGCCCAGCAATCTGTGTACAGTGAGCTGTGGTTTTATACACCATTTCTGCCTAGAGGGCAAGGGTGAAAAGACCACTCTGGCCAAGTAGACAATGGAATCTGCAGAGTGGACAATGAGGTCCAGGAACAGGCTAGTGGTCTTAGCATTAGGTGACAAAGGGCTAATGGTTGCCTTCATAGCATGGTGCTTGTCGGATAGGTTTTAGAACAAAGGAAAAGTTGCTTGGTGAGAGGAAAAGGAGTTAAGACAATCTGTGGTTGCTATGGTCCAAAAGGCAGAGCCGTTAAGCCTATTATCTCTGGAGTTACCTGGTGATTTCCGGACTATGACCGGGCTGTGCCTAGAGGTGTTTTCTGACCTAATTTGCCGTGCATGTATTCAGCCAGTCTTTTCCTCTTGTCCAGCTCAGTCATATAGCCAAAGCAGGGCATGTTTTATATCAAAGCCAATTAATGTATTCTGCCAATTAAATCATATTTCGCCAATCAAACCATATCAAGGTGTGGGGGTGTACAGCCTGGTAACAGAGGTGAAGAAACAAATTGACAAGCCAAGATTAATACCCAGGAATCACAGAATCACAGAAATGTAGAGTTGGAAGAGACCACATGGGCCATCCAGTCCAACCCCCTACCATGCAGGAACACCCTCAAAGCAGTCCCGACAGATGGCCATCCAACCTCTGCTTAAAAACCTCCAAAGAAGGAGATTCCACTACACTCCGAGGCAGCATATTCCACTGTCGGACAGCCCTGACTGTCAGGAAGTTCTTCCTGAGGTTCAGGTGGAATCTCCTTTCCTGCAGCTTGAATCCATTGCTCCTTGTCCTGGCTTCTGGAGCAGCATAAAACAAGCCCTCTCCCTCCTCTACATGGCATCCCTTCAAATATTTAAACATGGCTCTCATGTCCCCTCTTAACCTTCTCTTCTGCAGACTAAACATATCCAGTTCTCTAAGTCTATCTTCATAGCGCAAGGCTTCCAGACCACAAAATGAAAGAACACTCTTAGTGACAACCTAACATCTCCAGCTGAAACCACTCAAATGCATAGTCAATAAGCTACTATTCTGGAGAACAACACAATCCTCTCACAAATTCTGGGAGGTAAGCCTTTATTGACCTATCCACAGCCTCTAAATATTGAACTAGTCCTTATAACAGGATACCCAACAGGGACCAGTCCTTGCCACAAACCTAGGTGCCAAATCTGTCCCCATTTCTACTGTGGAATAAATACTATAGGCACCAATAACATCACTCACAACAACAGAGGTGCACTCACTTTCTCTAACTAAAATATGATACATGCCATCCTATGCTAGCAACACCACTCTACATTGGATGGTCTCTGCACAAGAAGGTTAACAGGCACAAATCTGACATTAGAAATCGCAATACCCAAAAACCAGTTGCAGAACATTTCAACCTTCCTGGATACACAGTAAGTGATTTACAGGTTGTGGTTCTTGAATAAGAAAATTACAAAGGAAGAATAGAAAGAGAAACTGGTGAACTGAATTACATTCACAAATTCCAGTCCATTAGCAAAGGTATGAACAAAGGCAATGGCTTCATGGTACACTACTTATAAAAGAAGAGACCTCACTGCTGCATATATAACAAAAGGAATCTTTGCAGAGAGTTTTGAATTCTGGGAAACTGACTTTTGGTATGCAGATGTATTGCCTTCATACATTAACATGAACTGAAAGACCTGTATCACATTATGCAGCCGTTTGAAAATGTAGGACACCTTTGTGGATCCTATTACATTCCATCCCACTCTCACAAGTGTGTAAATATGCTTTATACTTGAGCATCTATTATCGCTCTGTACCACATCCGAAGATGTGGGTTTATATCTACTAAAGCTCATGTGAAAACAAAAACCAGTTAGTTTTAAAGATGCTGCCACATTTCTTTTTTCTTTTCCTCCCCTTTCTTTCCTCCCTTTTATGCTGCAAGAGACTAACAGAGGCCATTTCCGCACCATACAGTTGTAGTGCTATTATTCCACTTTCAACATCCTATAGAATCCTGGGGTTTGTAGTTTAGGGAGGGGCATTTAGAGGGCCTCAGTAAACTACAAACCCCAGAATTCCACAGGATGTTGAAAGCGGAATAATAGCACTATAACAGTCTAGTGCGGTAATGGCCATAGTTATTTCTTTGTAAACAGATTAAGAGTTGACTTGAATACTCTTGACAGTTATTTGGGACACAGCAAGACATACCTTCCACTGCTTCTCAGTAAGATTATAGCAATCCCACCCCCGCCACAGCTTATAATGTCAGTTTCACATGATCGTCCATTTTGTGCTATTCTTTAGCAAGAGTGTTCACCTTCAAGAAAATATTACCAAGGTACTAATTTAAATTCAAACACCATGTATTTTACAGAAAGCACTACTCGTCCAACTCAGACTGATTCTGGGGCTGGGCCTTAGTTACTTTTGCCCTCTTGGAAATCACTCATTACTTGTAAGAACAGGTTGCTTACCTGTAACTGTGGTTCTTCGAGTGGTCATCTGTGCCCTCATACATTAGGAGCTTTTGCGCCTGCGCGGTAGCGTTCGGAAGATTCTAGAGCTCGTTAGCTTTAGCGGGAACCCCTCCCCCACGTCGGTACTGCGCATGCTCCTCCCGCCGACTAACGGTCTCTCCTCAGTTCTGGTCCGCCGAAGCAGATGGGACCTGAAAGAGAGGGGAAGGCAGGGCGGGGATGTATGAGGGCACAGATGACCACTCGAAGAACCACAGTTACAGGTAAGCAACCTGTTCTTCTTCTTCGTGGTCTCTGTGCCTCATACATTAGGAGACTGTGTAGCTTACCAGTAGGATGGTGGGTCAGGTCCCAGACCCTACAGCACAGAAGACAGCACAGCACAACCGAACCGGGCATCTCTCCTGGAACGGCAGTCGAGCCTGTAGTGGCGCACAAAGGTCGACGGCTGGGACCAGGTCGCCACACGGCAGAGTTCCGACAGGTCGACGTCTCGCAGGAGGGCAGCAGATGTCGCCACGGCCCTGGTGGAGTGGGCCCGAAGCAGGTCTGGCGGAGGCTTCCTGGCAAGCTCATACGCCAGTAGAACAGGCTGCACCACCCACTTAGAGAAGCGCTGGGTGGACACTTTGTGGCCTCTCCAACGTCTGCCATAACAGACAAACAGGTGGGGTGTCTGTCTGTAGGCTGCAGTCCTGTCCTTATAGAAGGCCAGCGCCCGACGCACATCAAGGGAGTGGAGGGAACGCTCCAGAGGTGTCGTCGGGTCCGGGTAGAAGGCCGGCAGGATGATGTCCTGGCTGAGGTGGAAGTTAGACACCACCTTCGGCAGGAAGGAAATGTCAGGCCGGAGGACCACCTTGTCGCGATGAAAAACTAAGTATAGCTCATCGCACCGTAGCGCCGTCAACTCTCCCGCCCGCCTGGCAGAGGTGACGGCCACTAGGAACACGGTCTTCATCGCGAGCAGCCTGTCGTCCGACGTGGCCATGGGCTCGAAGGGCGGCTTCGTCAGCTGGGACAGCACCAATGACAGCGACCACGGCGGTAGCGGCGGCGATACCGGCGGGTAAAGGTGCTGCAGGCCCTTCAGGAACTGCTTGACGGTACCGTCCCTGAAAAAGCGACCGAAGGAGATCGTGGCGGCTGGTATGCCACGATCGCGGCGAGGTAGACTTTGAGCGACGGAAAGGCCAGGCCCTGTTGCCGGAGATGGAGGAGGAAGTGGAGCACGGTACGCAGGGTGACAGGCGATACCGGCTCTCGACGTTCCTCGGCGAAGGCCACGAAGCGCTGCCACTTATAGTGGCAGTTCCTTCGCGTGGACTCTTTCCTGGCCGCGGTCAGGACGTTCCCGATGGCTGGATCATCTAGGGCGATATCCTCCAGGCATGGAGGGCCAACAGCGGCAGGTCCGGGTGCAACACCAGTCCGTCGGAGTGAGACAGCAGGTCCGGTACCCTTGGAAACCTGAGAGTCCTGCCCCGGGCGGCCTCGATCAGGGGTCCGAACCAGTGCTGCCTCGGCCAGTACGGCGCCACCAGGATCGCATCTGCCTGGTCCGCGATGATCTTCGCGATCATGCGGCCCAGGAGCGGGAACGGAGGGAAGGCGTAGATCAGCCCTTCGTCCCACGGGAACTGGAAGGCGTCGCCGATGGAGCGGCGATCGTGACCGGCCCTCGAACAGAACAGGCGGCACTTCGTGTTCTGGCTGGTCGCGAAGAGGTCGATGGGCGGCTCGCCCCATCGGTCCCGAAGCATCCGGAAGGCCTCGTCGGACAGGGACCACTCGTGATGGGAGGTGGTGTCCCTGCTGAGAGCATCCGCCATGGTGTTCTCCTGCCCCGCCAGGTGAACCGCCACAGGGTGTATCCGGAGCAGGACACACCAGTTCCAAAGATCGAGTGTGATGGCCAGCAGCGTGGTGGAGTGCATCCCGCCTTGCCTGTTCACATAGCAGACCACCGTCGTGTTGTCCGTGAGGATCAGCACCGTGCGGCCCGTGACCAGGTATCGGAACGCTCTCAGGGCCTTGTGGATCGCCAACAGTTCGAGAGAGTTGATGTGGAGGAACAACTCGTCGTCCATCCACCGGCCTCGGACCCGGAGATCTCCGGTGTGCGCTCCCCAGCCGAAAAGCGAGGCATCCGTCATTATCGTGACCGACGGCCTGGGTTCGCGGAACGGCATGCCCGACAGCAAGTTCCGGTACGACAGCCACCACAGGAGCGATCGACGTACCTGTTGGGGCAGACGGTACCGGCGGCGCTGGTCGTCCCAGAGTGGATCGAAGGCCCTGACGAACCAGTGCTGGAGCGGCCGTGCGCGTAACCGGGAGAGGTAGGTTACGGCGGTGGTCGAGGCCATGTAGCCGAGGAGCTGTTGGATCCTCCTCGCTGACAGCGTCGAGGCCTCGAAGGCAGCGGACGCCGCCCGACGAAGCGTCCGCGCCCTCTCGTCCGGGAGGAAGGCCCTCGCCGATACCGAGTCGAGGGTCGCCCCGATGAAGTCGAGAACCCGGGTGGGCTCGAGATGGGACTTCTTGGGGTTGACCCTGAGTCCGAGCCGAGTGAGAAGGGACAAAGTCCGATGGATGTCCCTGTACAGTTTCTGTTTGCAGGACACCACCAATAGCCAATCGTCCAGGTAAGGGTAAACAGAGACGCCTCTCGTCCGCAGGAAGGACACGACCGGAGCCATGCACTTGGTGAACACCCTCGGTGCGGTGGAAAGCCCGAACGGCAGCACCCGGTACTGGTAGCTGGTGCCGTTGATCGCGAACCGAAGGTATCGCCGGTGCTGCGGGCGGATCGAGATGTGGAAATAGGCGTCTTTGAGGTCTATGGACGCAAACCAGTCCCCCCGGCGGAGGAAGGGGAGGATCGACGGCAGCGTGACCATCTTGAACCTCTTGGGGCGGATGTATTCGTTCACCCCTCGGAGGTCTAGGATGGGCCGCAGGGATCCGTCCGCCTTCGGCACCGTGAAGTACCTCGAGTAGAAGCCGGTGGTCTTGGCTGAAGGCGGGAGCCTCTCGATCGCTCCCTTCTCGAGGAGCGACTGGACCTCTTCCAGTAGAGCCGAGCTGGCCGGAGTGGAATAGTAGACACCCCGTGGCGGAATAGCCTGGAACTCGATGGCGTACCCCAGGCGGACGATGGTAAGTACCCAGGAGTCCGCAGTGATCTCCCACCAGCGGTCGAGGTGCCTGGCCAGGCTCGGGTGGTGGAACAGCTCTACTGGGAGGGCGAAGGATGGCACGGGTGGAATCCTGCGAAGGCCGTCAAAACCGGGACTTCGCTCCCGAGGACGACTTCTTAGACGACAAAGATGGGCGCCGTCTGGGAAGCCTCCTGGAAGCCGTAGAGGTCGACGGCCTCGACGCGGTCGACCGCGGAGACCGCGGCTGGTACGCCGATGAAGAGGAGGACCTTCTCCACGTAGGCCTCGGCTGGAAGGAGCGGTGAGTCTGGGCAGGCTGGTTTATGCCCATCTTCTTCGCTGTCAGCCGGGCCTTGACGAGGTGATCCATGGCCTCGTCGGTGGAGGAATGGAACAGCCCTTCGCCATCGAAGGGAAGGTCTTCAATCCTTCGACGGCTGTCCTCCTGGAGCCCACAGGACCGGAGCCACGCGTGGCGTCGGAGGGCTACGGCACCGACCATCACCCTCGAGGTAGCCTCCGCGGCGTGCCTTGAGGTGGCGAGCTGCTGCGTAGCCACCGCAACGGCCTCGCCGAAGATCTGCATGGCTGAGGCGCGTGACTCCTCCGGCAAGTCAGCGAGGAGCGGGCCGAGTCTGTCGAACAGGTTGCGATGGTATGCCGCGAGGCATGCCATCGTGTTCACCGTCCTGACCACCAGGGACGATGCCGAGTAGAACCTTCGGCCGAAGGTATCGAGCTTCCGTCCTTCACGGTCCGGAGGGGTGGTATGTGCTCGATTACCTCCCTTCGTCTGTGCCGACTCGACCACGATGGAATTAGGTACAGGGTGTTGAAAGAGGAACTCCGCGTTCTCCTTCTGTGTCCTGTACAAATGCTCCAGCCTATGAGGAATAGGCTGTGCTGACGCCGGCTTCGCCCACGGCTGCTTCATCGCCTCCACCAAGGTAGGCAGGAATGGCAGCAGTGCGGTCGACGGTGGGCAGGCTTCCAAGTACTGGAAGACCGGGTCCTGGGCTTGGGGAGCAGGTTCGATCACCCTCAGGCCAAGGGCTGTGGCCATCCGGAGGAGGATCGCCGAGAACTGGCGGACGTCCTCCGGCGCAGACTCCGGAGCTGGCTCTTCGAATCCCAGTGGTGGGGACTCATGGGAAGAAGGGGTGGACTCGGCAGAATCGGAGTCCGAGTCGTAGGAGCCGCCAGATGGTGATGGCGACCTCTCTGCCTCCTTCTCCTCGGCCCGCCCAGGGGCCGGAGTTGCCAGGACTGCCGGAGCTCCAGGCTGCGTCGGTACCAATACGGCCGATGTCGTGACCGGTATCGGAGTCACCTGCAGGGGCACAACCGCGGGCCTGGGACGGTGTGCCGCCTGCGTGGGTAGTCGCCGCTACCGCCGGCTGGGCCACGGTGGGCTGTGGCGTCGGGTGGGTAGCTGTAGCCGTCGTCCGCGGCGGTGGAGAAACAGCCCTGTAGCGAGGTGAGGGCTCAGGGGACCGACGGCGACTCAGCGAGCGACGCAGGGGTGACCTCTCATAGCGGGGGTAATGAGCCTCCCGCGGTGGCGAACGAGACCGGCGACAAGGCGACCAATACCGAGGGTCCGGGTGGTACTGGTCCCTGTAGGATGGCGAGTACGAGTAGTACGAGCCAGCCGGTTCGTGCCACACCTGCTCCTGGGCGTACCTTCCTAGGTAGGCCGGAGAATATGCTCTCTCTCCCGAGCGATGCCTCTCCAGGCGCATCTCCCGATATCGCGGGGATGGAGGCCTGGCCCGCTGCTCCGGCGAGCGGGACTCGTCGCGTCGAGAGGCCGGGTGCTGTCTGACCACAGCCTCCTCTCGGCGTTCTGCCGAGGGTGGACAGCGACTCGGCGGAGTGATCTCCGCGATCAGCTCGGGCGGTTGAGGAGGTGAGGCCTGCACGACCTGCTCCTCGTCCGACACCTCGACGATTACGTCCTCCTCCGGAGGCTCCTCCTCCATGGGGAGCTCCATCAACGGAGGTTCCTCGGCAGGCTGGGTGGGTGGCGGAGTCGGGGGTCGCACCACCGTCGGTGGAGAGCGTCGTTTCTCCTTACGCTTCTTCTTCTTCCCTTTCTCCCCCAGGCCCTCAGTGGCTGGGCGCTTCTTCTGAGCCGCGGTCAGCGGCCTGGAGGAGGAGGTTGAGGCCTGCGAGCCCGCAGGTTCCTCACGTGCCCGAGTTGCCGAGATCTTCGGAATCCTCGGCAACTTCATTATCGGTACCGAGCCCAGTACCGATGTCGACGAGGTCGAGGGCACGGCAGCCGCCGCTGCTGCCGAAGAAGAAGAAGACGAGGACGGGCGTTTCTCGGCCATTGTCACTGGTCCCTTAGCACGAAGAGACTCCTCCCAACAATGGGACTGGAGCCTTGCCGACCTGTTGCGGAGAGTCTGGTGGGTAAACCCTCTGCAAATAGAACAGGCCTGAACGTTGTGCCCCTCGCCCAGACAAATCAGGCACTTAGAGTGTCGGTCGGAGAGAGCAACCTTCCTTCCACAGGAGGCGCAGCGTTTGAAAAGAGCCGACTTAAACGGAGGGCAGGGCAAGAAAGAACAAAGTCCGAGAACGCCAAACACAGTCCAAGATCCGAAATCGTCGTCAAGCGAGAGAAAAGGTCAAAACCGATTGAGAAATTACCAAAGACAAGTCCGAAATCCGAGAGGGGTAGTCAAAAGCCAAATCCGAAGTCGGAAATACCAAAAAATAGCAATCGAGAAGCAAGCAGAACCTTCTGTATGCTGAGGCGGACAAGAAAGAACTGAGCAGAGACCGTTAGTCGGCGGGAGGAGCATGCGCAGTACCGACGTGGGGGAGGGGTTACCGCCAAAGCTAACGAGCTCTAGAATCTTCCGAACGCTACCGCGCAGGTGCGAAAGCTCCTAATGTATGAGGCACAGAGACCACGAAGAAGAACTAATTCTTCTTCACAATAATTAAAGCATAACTAACATGACTGTAACTTGATACAGAATAACTTCATTCATTCTAAAATGTAACTCCATTAGTAACTTTTATAATTACAACTTCACTAAATGCCAGAAAAAGACTATCACACAGCTGAAGTCTTGGCTCACGCTGTGCCTCATATTCTGTTAGCAGTATTGTTGCAACAATAAATTGGAGAGGCAAATGTGCTCTGTAACAGGTTACAAACTTTGTAGCTTTCAGATACATTTTTAAAGATACATAAAAACAACTGTTGTTTGTGCTTAGTAAAGTGGAAGGAAGCAGGAATGGAGGGAGACTGCCTGCCTTACAGGTGGACAGGCGCAGTCAGGAAGCCATGGCCCCGAGTCTGCAAGGCCTTTTTTACAGGACTGTTAGTAACAGGATGTCTTGAAGGTCTCTCACCCATAGGGTCACCATAAGTCAAAGCTGGCTGGACAGCAACTAACAAGAACAATAACAATAGCTGTTCTTGTTACTTTGACAAACAGGGAAAGTAAAGAGTTGTTTTGGTTTTTTTTAATTTAAAAAAAAACCCTAAACTATAATGGTACGTAACTGCTTTTAGGTCACAGAACTATCACAATTACTTTTAAAAACTAACTTCCCAAGCTCTAGTTTAACTCACAATAACTGGAACCTACAATTCATAGAGTTTTTCCTGCTGTGCCTATTAACCATGGAGTCTCTCTTCTAGGACAAGCACTAAAGAGAGAGTTGCCACTCACCTTGCTGGACGGTTTCTTGAGCTGGTAGGTGCCACATGCAAGGATGCTATGCCAGCCGTCCACAGGGCACCACTCCACAGCATCAGCACTATATTCTGTGTCAACCACCTGCAAAGTCTGAGTCTTGCACTGCACAGCCATATCAGAGCATTTTCATCTTAGTCTGGAAGGAAGAAAAGGCAGCACAGGCAACAAACGGTTAACAAGCCTGAAATTATAAATTAAGAATACTCAACAATATATATCTTACTAAGACCAACTCCCAACCCAAATTATCTCTTCTTCGCCAAAATATCCATATGTTAGTGGTTCATTTCTTAGTCACCTTTCTTTTTATTTTCTCTAAACTGCTTTTAAACTGTTTTCTTCTAACTTGTTTAATATGTATTTAGTCTCCTTAAATCATTCTTTGTTAAACAGTTTAATTTTAGTGTATGCTGCCCTGAGATCCTTGGATTGAGGGTGAGATATAAATTTAAATAAATAGAAAATTATCCCAAACTGCACATGTGTGCAAATTCCCCTCACATTATATTGCACTCATACTAACACAAAAAACCTACAAACCAATGACAAAGAGAAGATGGTAAGACTAGAAGAGGCCTTCCTGAAATCCCTTCTAATATGTCCACATTTCTACCATATCTATGTAGTCCTCCCTCCACATTTGCAGGTTCGACCTTTGCAAATTGGATTATTTGTGAGGCATATATGTACCTTCTCCTCCGCAATTCTCTTCCTCCATTCCCATGCGTTTTGCCAGGTGCAGAGAAGGAAGGCAAGCAACCAAACAAAAGGAAAGGAAATGGGGTAGAGCAGGGCTTTCCAAAGAGTGTGCCACAAGACATTAGTGTGTCACTTGAAGTGTTTAGGTGTGTTGCCTACAATCTTGGAAATGCATGTTATTATTTATAAATCATATATTTTTAAAAATATATGAAAGGTTTTCATGAGATATGTTGTGTCCCCATACATTTTGTTATTACAATTTATGTCTGTATCTCTTACAAGGGGTTTGTTTAACCTCTGGTTTGCTAGTAAAACTGAATTACTGTGTCGCAAAATGATGCATGTCTAAAAAAGTGTGTCACCAACAAGAAAAGTTTGGAAAATTCTGGGGCAGAGGCATGCCAGGCCTTCCTTCTCCCCTCCAGAGCTCCCCCTCTCATTTCTTTGCCTCTGGCTCCTGTGCTGAGAACTCGTGCCAAGGCAAAAGGCAAACGAAAGGAGGAAGGCTCATGTAAGCCTTCCTTCTCCCCCCAGAATTCCCCCTCCTATTCCCTTGCCCTGGGCCCTGGTGCTGAGAATTTGCACCAAGAAAAAGGCAAAGGAATGGGAGAGGCTCACAGCAAGCCTTCCTTCCCCCATCAAGACTTTGCCTTCTGAACAGAGCTTCTGAAAAATCTGAACTTAATGCAGCAAGAAGAAAAGGACAAAGTGAGTGTAGCTTGAAGGATCTACGCAGATTGGCACGGCTGGAGGATCTAAGGAGATGTAGAGAATTCAAAATAATAACAACATTGATAAGAAATGTGTGTATGTGGGTGTATACACATGTGTGTACACACACATATATAATGGGAAGAAATAATAACAAAAATAATGGGGGGAAAAAAGGTTACATTAGAAGGTATATGTATAATAAACAAGTGGGAGGAGGAACCTGCTTCTGTGCCGCAAAATGTGGCTATCTCTGTCCCCCCTGCCTGGAGGACTTGTTAACGCCATGAGACAGGTTTGGGTATCGATACCTTGGGGAAGGAAGGGGGACAGCTGTTCATGTGGGCATGGGGAGGTGGGGAGATGAGGAAAATGTATTTGTTCCTTTTTCTTTATAACAAGAATTTTTTTTAAAAAAAAAAAAGACCTCCCCTTCTCAGTTTGCAAAGCGCAAAGATTCCACCCCCTCCTCCCTCCAGCTGAGTTCCTTGAGTACAGGCTATTTTTGCACTTTGACTTTAGTTTGCAGTAGGTGAAGTAAGCTGAGGATGAAGGGAGAAAGCAGGACATTTTGGATGGCAGAGGATTAATCAAGACTGTCCCTGACAAATCAGAACAATTGGAGGGTATGATATATGCCGACCTTGCCCTCAAATACAATCCAGCTTAGAGATGGTGGGAAAATGTCTCCTCTCCTTTCCACTCATCCTAATCCAAAGCACCGAATACAGCAAAAGCCCTCAAAGGCACAGGATGACAACAAGGGATGGGGTTAGAACAAGACTGGAAAATGTTTGACCGTCCAGATGATGTCGCACTGCAACTCCAGCCAGTGCAGTTTTGAAGGATGATGGGAACAGCAGTCGAATGACATCCAGACCGTCAGTCATTACCAACCGCAGAGCTAGAGGGTCCCGCGCTGTGCGTCTACGCACGCCTATATGCGCACGCATGCACGCCTGCCTTCCTCCCAGGGACCTATTCTCTGGATCGATGTGCGTGAGAGGGAGAGTGCTCCCACCTTCATTTTGACCGACAACCACACACAAGCCACATTAAACACACAGAAAGCCCCACAGACACACCAGGGCGGCCAGACGCAGTGTGCATAAGCGCCTCTCCTTAACCTCCCCAAGGCAGGCAGTGTAAGAGCTAACACACAACTCAGGGGGTCGGTCGGGGAATGAGTTCTTAAATAATGGTAAACCGCTCCGATCCCAACAGGCCAACCCCACAGGCACGACACAAAGCAACCCACTGCAGACCCACAAGAATGGGTTGAGCGGGACACCTCTTCTCAAAAGCACACAGAGAGGAAAAGAGGCAAAATTTACACAGGCCCCCAATTACAAGGGAGAAGGTAACAAGCTTCCTCTCGCCGCCCCCCCCAGCCCAGCGGGCTTCCTCACAGACCCCCCAACCCCTGGCCGCGCTCGTCACCGACTGCGGCCCCGGCGCCAAAGCGAGGCCGTCCCCAGAGGCCCGGCCACGCACCCGCGCCGCGCCGCGCTCCCTCCGCTCTCTCCCGGCTTCGGAGGGGAGTGAATGAGCCGCGAGGAAAAGGAAGAGAAAGGGGTTAGGCTGGGCCGAGCGCGGCCGCAGCGCTTCCTTCCCGCCGCCGCCCCATTTCTCCTCCTCCGTCTCCTCCCGACCTGAGGCTACCTGGAGCGGCGGCCCGGCTCCCTCCTTCCGCCCCCGCCCGGCGGAAAAGCCGCCATTCTGGCGCTCGGCCGGTCGCCCTCGTCGGCTTTGTTCTCCCCCAGACGTTTTTTCCCTCAGGGAAAGAACAGGCCCGAGCGGCGCTCCTTGCCCTGAGGGGTGACCGGGCGAAGCGGAGGCAAACGCACAGTCTCTCCGGGGGTTATCGAAACGGATTTCAGGAGCGGGGAGGGGGCTTTTTACCAGGGACGGGGATTTGCGGCCATCCTGGAAGTACAGCTCCCATCATCCGTCAGCGGGCGAGGCCTAAGGGGGCTCGGAGGCCAGCAGGATGAGGAGGGCTGCGCGTGCCGCACTCTTGGTGTCATCATGGGCAAATGTTGGCGGCTTCCGTACCACTACAGCACGAAAGAAAATGGTTGCTTTACCTATTCCTTTTTAAAAAAATTCAGTTATTTAGGCTAAGCCTCCCCCACCAGCCCTCGCGCGTAACTAGTCTACACACTTCCTGAGGGGAAAAAAATGAAGAGCAAGGAGGTATAAACCGGGTGCTTTCAAGGGTGCTTAGAACAAACGTCTCAAAGTTGTTGTTTTTAAATCTAGGAGGGTTGGCCAAGGATATTACCCTGCCTGAGGCAAAAGAAGAAAACGTCTCCTTCCGCTCTGTGTACAAATGCTAAGAGTGGCAGCTGAATCTTCCCTCAGTGCAGAACAGGGACAGGCAGGCCTAGGGGGACATGGACAGGTTGCAGGGCAAGCAGCTCTCCTCCAATGCGCTGCTGCTTTCCAGCCAGCTGAGGCAGCTGCCTCAATCTAACAATTGGGCTGCTCTTGCTGCCTGCTTCTACCTACCCCGAGGGCAGCAGATCCCTCTGATCTTGGACTGGAAGCTAAGCAGAGTCAGGCCTGGTTAGCATTGGGATGGGAGACGGACAAGGAATACCAGACACTGAGTGCCAGATTTCAGAGGCAGGCGACGGCAAACCACCTCTGAGCATTCCTTGCCTAAGAAAACCCTATGAAACCAATGGATTTGCCACGAGGCAGCCTGAAGACACCTACCTTCAGGTATGAGGTCACTTTGCTGGTGAAAACTTTTTTTTTTTAAATGCTCTTAATTTAAAGTGTGGTTACGTCTACATTCTAGTAGACAGCCCTCAAATTTAGCCCAAGTGCCTGTTTCTCCTAGTCACACAAATTTTAAGGGTACAAACAAAACGAAAATCAAGTAGAACTATAACCATGAATATAAGAAAAAGAAGCAAAGTTTGGAAAATGCCACGTCCTCCCACAGATGAGTGTATTTGCTCTACCTGAATAGCAGTAGTTGCCTCAATGAAAGCCAACATTGTGTGGTGGCTTAAGTGTTTGTCTACAACCAGGGAGACCTGGGTTTGATTCCCTGCTCAGCCAAGCCCAATAAGTGACCTTGGGCATGTCACACACTCTCAGCCCCCAGGAAACGCCATGATAGGTGCACCTCAGAGTCACTATAAACGACCTAAAGGCACACAAGTTGGCTCAAGCAATAAATTCACTTCACATACGCACAGTGGGAGTACTTTGGAGTAAAACTGCTTGGAAATATAAGCTAATGCAGATATCCAATTTGAAACAAATTACTTTATAATAGGAGCACATGAGAGAAATGCGATTAAGAACTGAGCACTAGAGGGTGTACAATAACCAAGCTCCTATTTGGGTTCCAACAGCTGATTTCCTCAGGAGGGCTTGCAGGCACTGAAACTGAGGTCCTTCTCACTCCCTTAAGAGGAGCTGCAGGCAAAACCCAGAATCTCAGTTGATTCAGGTATACTAAAGTAAAAATCAAGGATTTTCCTTTTATTTTGAAGAAAGTAATGGAAAACAGGCTCAGGCTGAACCTTCTTATCTAGGGAAATCTTAACCACAATAGTGTCTAAACTACTATGTCTTATGCCCTAGCACAGTGGTTCTCAACCTGTGGGTCCCCAGATGTTTGTGGACTTCAGCTCCCAGAAGCCCCAGCCACTATGGTCAATGCTCAGGGCTTCTGGGAGCTGAAGTCCAAAAACATCTCGGGACCCACAGGTTGAGAACCACTGCCCTAGCATAAGAACCAGCCCTAGCCTGCAATCGGTTTTACAGGATGATTAAAGGCCAAGGCTTCCTGTGTCCTCAAAGGAAATGGCCAAATTCAGTTACTATTCTGGTTCTACCCTTCCTTCACCTAGGTTATCACACAAATGGAGAGATGCAGAGTAGGTTTTTACAAAGAAACTGACTTTCCTGCTTCTGTTGGATTATGACCAGCTATGCATGCATTGTAACCGTATGCAGTAGTCAGGAAGTACCCTCCCCCCACGATTTGCAAGCACAACCTTCTCACTTGGATGCAAGGAATTAAACTGCCTTGGAACCAGGACTGAAGAACCAACCTCCAACAGCCACTTGATGAGTGTAGGCCACTAATATTCTTCCAACCTCCTTTGTATTTGATCAGGATCAGATTTGGGGGGAAGGGATTAACTGGTCAGACACAGCTTGAACTTTGCTTTTTAACTGAAAGCTCCATAAAGCTTTGAGTGCAGTTGCTTTTACCTCTGTAGAGTGAAAGTCCCATATAGTGACTTCTTTCCACTTTTGCAAGGGTTTGGGGCACAGAACCCTTGCCTTGCAAAAGTGGAAAAACTGAATAACTGCCTCCCTCGATCTCCCTCCCATTCTCTTCCGGGGCTCTTCCCTCTCATTTCTTTGTCTTTTGTGCTCAAGGGCCAGAGGCAAGGGAATGGGAGTGGGGGTTCTGGAGGAAAGAAGGAAGACGTGTTCATGCCTCCTCCCACATTTCCTTGCCTTTTGTCTGGGTGCTTGCTTTCCTTCACCACACTAGGCAAATCGCAAGGGAATGGGGGAAGGCACACATGCACCTTGTAAATAATCAAATTCACAAAGGTCAAACCTGCAAATGTGGAGGACTGTACCTTGCCGTGGAAAATAACAGCAGCAAACAGTTCACTTCTGTTATTGGCTTTAACAGCACACCACATTCTGCTGGATCAAAGCAAGCACCACCAATTCCGCATACTTTGGCCACCAAAAGCTAGTTTTGTGTCATTTTCTTTATAAAAACCCTTATACTGCCTAGAGAAAACTCAAGCTTTGGAGCCCCAAGGCCACAAAGCAGGACTCCTTGGTCCTCCAGATGTTGGACTTCAGCCACCAAGGTAAATGGCAAGGAATTGGGGGAGTTGTATTCCAAGCCATCTTCAGGTCTAAAGTACCCCATCCTTTGTGAATAATGCCGCCTCCAAACCTTACATCCCAAGATGGTGGATATAAGGAAACACTCATTTTCCTTTTAGAGATTATGATATCATACAGAGGCTGAAGGAGGTAATTATGTCACACAGGCATCTGAAGCAGACTAAACGTAGTATTAGACATGCCAATATGGATTGCTTAGGGATGCTCCCCCCTTGTTTTATGATAATTCACCCATGCCCCATGCTTCTGTTCATAGAAGACTGCCAGCACTCTCATCCCCACTGTTCATGGTTTCTTAAGAAGCTGGATAAAAATTACCACATACTATGACAGCAATAATGGCTCTTGTGGCAGACACTATAAATAAGAGATACCTAAGAAATCTGACAGGAGGTCGTTTGAATCTCAGCAGGCCAACTGTTTTGGTAATTTTGGGGGTAAATGGGGAAAAGTTGCATGGGAGAAATTAAGACAAATCAGCCACACTGGCTCAAAGTAAAAAGGCAGCCAATCCATTCCAATCCTTTACTTGAAAACACAACTTCCATGCAGAGTTGTTCAGATTAACTGCTGATGTCTGAGCTAGCTCCCCTGGCCTTCTCCCAGCCACAGGGGGAGGAAAAGCTTTTGCTACAGGACAGTTATTTCAACCAACAATGTGTTCTCACCTGAACATTACAGTAAATGAGTCCTATATAAGAGAACTGCTAACCAAAAACAAAAAAACAAAAAAAACCTGTACACAACTTTACAAACATATTAACATATAAATAACAGGAAGCTTCTGGCCAGGAGAGCTTCCGCAGTAGTCTTTTTGCTTGAGACTAACACTGGAAGGGGAGAACCAGTCCCTTTCCTCAAGCATCACAGGGGTTGGTTTGTAATGTGTTTTTTTCCTTGTTGTCAGTGCCTCTGGCTTCAAGTCAGCAGTCTGTGCAAAGCAGGCACCTCCCCTCACCCTCTGAGAAGGTGCCCTGTGGCTAAGGCCTCAGCCAGCCGGTCATCGCTCTGGTCCAAGCTCTTGCTGGAAGACTCGTTTCTTCTCCCGACAGTGCTTCTTGTGAGCCGGCCAGTCTTTCTGCTGGCACTGCGAGCCACAGTACCGTGCGACCTGACACCGCCCACAGATGTTAAACTCGCGTAACTAGAGAGAGGAGCACGGGACAAGAATCAGTATTCCCTTCTAGGGCCCTAGAAAACCATCCCCCAAACAAGCCAACCAAAAGTTCTAAGGTAGTTTCAAGAAACTGCCTCAAAGTGCCTAATACAATGGCCTTGATGGAGCCAAAGAAGCCTGATCAGCACTTGAATGGGAGACCATCTAGGAACCTTGCCTATGCCATCTGGGTTTTCATCTTGATAGGAAGGCAGGCAGTCGGATATAAGCAAAGTATTTGGCAGTCCCCAGAGGTGAACCTCTAGTATGAAAGGTAATTACTGTTTCAAAACCTTAAATTTTACATGCTGGTTTCTCCTCTCCCCCCATCCATCCTCATATCACTACACACATTTCTAATTCAACTGGATTTGCTTCTGAGCAAATACATACAGGACTGAACTATCCATTTCTTTCTCTCCTGGGCTATAGTTATAGTCAGGAAACTGTTTTATGTCATCATGGACGAACTGCAACAACTCTCCAGTTTTAGAGAACTCTTTTCCAACTCCGCCTAGAAATGCTGAGGGACTGGGACTTTGTGCATCCAAAATCAGTGATCTATGCTCTCTGCCATACCCCTGGACCTATTTCCACCTTACCTTCAAATCTGTCTACTGGATAAAGGATGTAGACTGAAGAGATCTAGTTTACAGAAATACCTTCCCATGCAACTTATGAACATCCTATGTGCACTATTAATTTAACAACGTTTAAACCACCCCGTTCATTCTGGTCCTGTCTTCCCAGCCCCCCAACCCCATGCACTGAGAAAAAAAAAAGTTTGCTAGGAAAATAGGTTTGAAGCAGCCTCTAGATTACACCAAGGGAAAGGATGAAGGCTTAATCCAAGCAGAACTGTAGCATGAAGTCAGTTGTACTTCATAGAATGGGCATGAAAAACACTGAAAGAAGTTATTTGAAGCTTGGTGGCCAGTGGCCAAAACAATTATTTAGGTTAGACAGCACAGACAAATTCCTTGCAAGGGAATGCAAAGAATCCAATAGCTGTGGCTAAAGACTTATTTTTTTCCTGAGCACTCTGGCAAACGATCGAAGAGGGTGAGCTTGTGGCAGACAGCCTAGAACCAGAGGGGAGTCTTATCCAGAACTTGCTTCTGGTTTTGAACGCACCTGTTTCTCAATCATTGTGCAGGGAGGGTAGTGACATTCGTAGTACGTGCACGAGCTCTCCTCTTCTTCCACCACATCTCCGTTGGCATTATAGTAGCGTGTTACATTCAGCACAGGAAACTGCTCTTCTATGGGGTCTGTGGGAAGCTGCTGTATTGCCAGCCAATATAAGCTTTGTTCCCTTTAACAAAACAAGCAAACAGCAAATTAGTGACTGGCCAGCCAAATAAGATATTATTATAAGAAATTCAAATTTCCAATTCAAATTGCAAAGTAACAAAGTGACAGCTACATGGCCAGTGACCAAGATTTTGTCTAAATGTGCTCAAACTTAAAATTCCTAGTCCTGAGTTACACATCTCACACCCAGCACAAATACCACTATAGAAAAGACAACCAAACAGAAGTACCAAAAGCTCAGTTTGAGAAGGCAAGAATGTGTTCTGACATAGTATCTACCACGGCTTTTACTGTTTTGATTTAACAGTTCAGCAGAACCAGAATACTAATGCAGAAATATCTTGTATTATGGTTGGCATATTTGCCACATTAGTACATGCTTTTCCTTCACTGCTTTACTTCAAGAAAGCTTTCACAGTACAGTAGGTCCCCCATATCGATATGACCCAATATCCACAGTTTCACTTATCCACACTGAAATGCAGTCTGAAAACATTTTGTGGTCTTTTTGGAGCACACGTTGTTAATTTTTATGTTTTTATCAACTGTGCACTGGTTTGGGACTGCAAATAATAGCTATAAAGCCTTCTTTCTCTTAGATTTTAAAGTTCTGTCCAGTTAAGCTTCACATTTGTTTTGAGATCTACACTGTTCATCTCACTGGGGGGAAAAAAGAGTTTTGTTATCCATAGTAAGTCCAGGAACATGTTCCCCATGTATATGGGGGACCTGCTGTAATGGGATTTTTTAAAATCAAAAACAGCATGCTCAGCATCAACTGTATTTTTATTGCACTGACCACCTGTTCTTGAGTAAGAGCTCTTTGTAGCAGTATAGTTTGCATCCAGAATTTTAAAATTCCCTTTCTCTTTCTTATTCACTACTGAGTCACTTTATCTGCAAATCAGGTACTGCTTTACTAGAAGTCAGGTATAAACAGGTTCCACACCCAAGACAGGGAATGAGCTGTTGCTACTTAGTAAATGAGATTTCTGTTAATAAGCTCTCCATTCACATGACAAAAGGCTGCCTTCACAGATATACAAACCTAAAAGTATAGGTGCCACTTGCTATCAGACAAGAAGTTAAGTAACAACCTACACTTGTTCCACCCTTCTTCATCTAACGTCAGATGGCCCCTGCAGTCTCTTCCAACTCTATGATTCTATCAGGAATCACTCTCTGTACCTTCAAACTCAAGTGTTTATAGCAACTGCAACATTCTCTTCTAAGCATTAAAAACGTAGGGAAGCAGCATCCTCTTGTTTAAGATCAAGACAAAAGGTCCACAGTCAGACTAGCAACACTGATTCCCCAGAAGCAAAGCACATTAAAAAAACACGCAAAAAGACAGCCAAGGTAGGATGCTGAGTAACAAATCCTAATGCTGTCCAACTTCCAACTTCTTCTACACCTCTCACCTGTGACTCTTGGTTGTTGAGGAATTACCTTTGTTTGCTAGAGATTTCTTCAGCTTTGGGTCTCCAGCCCCACGGAACCAATCTCAGGTTGTCCAGACGGTTGTCCACAGTCACTGCATTGAGATGAACCACCTGAAAGCCTGGAGCAATACCTCCCCGGTGTCTCTCCCTAAAAAAGAAATGAAACCAGTTCCAGCTGTTGGCTGGCAAGAGTGTGCTCAGATGTTTCTAGTCAGTCCAATAACTGCCTGTTTAATCTACCATAATGGAGTGGAGGCTGCCACTGAAGATAGCCTAGGAACTGTAACAGGCATCAGTTGCAGCTGCCTGGATAATATCTTGAGAACATAACCTATTTGTTTAAAAGAGCTTTGCAGGATAATTTCAGGCTCAGTTCAAGGTAATGATCAAGTTCTTAAAACTGTGCATGGCTCAACAGCCAAGTGGCTTGAGAAAGTCTTACTCTAATGATGATCTGTAGAACCTTCTGCTCTACAGATGTTTTGGCCTTCAGTTCCCACTAGCTTCTTCTAGCACAGTGGTTCTCAACCTGTGGGTCCCCAGATGTTTTTGGACTTCAGCTCCCAGAAGCCCTGAGCATTGACCATAGTGGCTGGGGCTTCTGGGAGCTGAAGTCCACAAACATCTGGGGATCCACAGGTTGAGAACCACTGTTCTAGCATGACCAATGATATGGAATTGTAGTCAAAAAAATCTGCAGAGCAGTATGTCCTTCACTTCAACCTACCTGCGTACTCCACTTTCTACTGAATACGCTCTCCATGTAGTGCCACCATCAACAGTGAGCAATAACCAGGAGAGAGCCTTTTCAATTCAGATACCCTGTTTGTGGAATTCTCTCCATTAAAAAGCGACTACTTTGTTACCTCCTAGGTGGCAGGTGAAATCCTTTTTAAAAAAAGTGCCCAGGCTTTTTATATTACTTTTTGCATTTCTCTTAAAGACTGATTGTTTTGTTGTGCAATTTCTCTGTCCTTTTAAATTCTTTTTAACACAGTTCTGCCACTACTGACCATATTTGGGTGGGGTTGGTTTGCTGTCTTTATTTCTACCATGAAACAGCCTGGGTTAGATATTGTGGTAAACAAATCCTCTCATTAAAAAAGTCTTTAGGAAACGGCCAAAAGAGATCAATGCTCTACAACAGGGGAGGTGTGACTTGTGGAACATGGACACCTCTGATTTTTTTTTAAAATAGATTTTCCATTCCTATCCCCATCATGGTTTAAAGCCACTGCAAAACACAGCAGTCTTGGCTCTGTGCATCCACCTCCCCTGCCACATAAACAGGGCAAGAGGCGAATCTGGAAATATTGGTCAAAACCAAAACTAGAAGTGATGTAATATCATTTCTGGTTGTATGCAATGTACTGGTGGGACTGACCAAGGAAGATGTGGGACAAAAAAATGGTTTTCCATCACTCCACAGCTGCTTATCCCGATCTACAAAAAGATGTTTGCTTTCAGCAAACTACCACCTTACACCAGACCTTTTTCTTCCATCTTAAAGTGAGAGGCACAACTGACGTAGAAGAAAGGCCATACTTTGTCTCTACTTTCCAAGATAAAAATGCCTGCAAGGAAGGATAAGGACAGGCTGACAAATGTTGTCAAATGCATATGCACCCAGGAAACACTGTATTACTTATGACACCTGGGATAAGGTGGTTGTTTCAAACAACCTTTGCCAGCAGTAAATTCATACATCTGCCTTTGTCTGGGACCCATTTATTCTCACGTTGTTAAAATACCGACAGTCAGGCTTTTTTGATCATTTCTTCCATAGCACAACAAAAAGGATTGTTGGACTTGCACGCAGGAGATCTGGATTAAAATCTCTGCCCGAGTCCCTTGGGTGTCTCTGTGCCACCTGGAAAGGACCATGGCTGACTGGAAGAGCCAAAGGTATCAGGTTCAACCCCTGCCATCTACAGATACAGCTAAGAAATATTCAGTTTTGTTTCCTTTGCACAACAATACCTACCATAGTAACTCATGCAACAGTCGTCCAAACCCCCTTCCTCGGTTTTTGTCAAAAGCAAAAGCAAATATTCTAGCACCATTTCCATCAGCGTCAACCTCCATTCGAGCCTGGCCAAAGAAAGAGAGCACATCAGTTCATGTATTATTTAAAAGTTTTGCTTTTTCAAAAAACCAGAAAAACCCAAAAACTTTCTTCAAAAGTTTTTGTTAGCAGCTCACAAAGCTAACATCCAATTAAACCTTCAACATTACAGAGAAATGTAATGGCCAATTAAGGAAAAAATAACAGTAACAGCAAAGACAGACATGAAGATGTTCAAACAAAGCCCTAGGCAAATAATGTGGTTTTAACATGCCATCTAAAGCAGTTATTCTCAAACTTTGCTCCTCCAGACATGGACTTCAGCTCTCAGAAGCCCTAGCCATTTTGCCCAAGAGTCACAAATTCTGGGACCTGAAGTTCGAAATGTTTTGAGGAGCAAAGTTTGAGAATCAGTGACCTAAAAGATATGAATAATAAAAATATGTGACAGAAATGATTCTGCTGAGCAACAGCAGGCACTCTGAACACAGTTAGAGCCATCTTCCTAGCTAGCCAGCCTCAAGATAGAGAGGGAATTCGTAATGCATTTTGCCTGATGGATCATTTGCTCACAACAATGGGCAAATCAAAAATGATTTAGCCAAAACAGTGGCCAGTGCACCCACTGTTGATGCCAAGATGAAGAGCTAACATGAATGTGAGGGAAGTCTAACACAGTCTCCCCACTTTCTGAACATTACCTTTTTTCCCCTCTCAGTGCTGAACCTACATGAAACCTAATAAAAATCACAGTAAGGAAATGTTCAGCTCTGCAACTACTGTCAGCCCTCCATGTTTGCAGGTTTTACTTTTGCAGATTTGATTATTCATGGATTATTTGCTGTCACCTCTGCTGTCTCCCTATGCTATTTTTAACAGGATCTTGTGAGACTGAGAAACTGGAACGAGGCTTGTGAGTCCCTATTAAAAATGATGTGGGGCAGCAGTGGAGGTGGCAGTAAGCCCCACCAGCCACCCACTTCTGCCTTGGGAAGGAACCCTGATGCCTCAAAGGAATCCACCATGGGTTGAATATGGTGATCATACATTTTGTGTGTTAATATGGTTTGGGAGGCCCTAGAGTTATTCACTTTTTTTCACTTTCATGAGGGTCTTGTGCCCCTAACTCTACCGAATGCGGCGAGATGACTGTCTATGATAATCAGCCTCATTAAACTTCCAATAACAGTTTTACACCCTGGAGATTTTATTTCTTTTAGTATAAGCCCCTGGCAGGATTTAGGATCATAATTTGGCTGTAAAATGCTGAACCTCTCCCATGCCACAAATGCCTTCTCAAGTGAAAGTTCTGTTAGTCTTTATGTGAAATCACTGCTTTAATCAAACCGAACCCCTTACAATGCTCTTTCAGGACACAAATAAAACAGGGTTTACAGTAATGGGAAAGTGACTACCTTTGCTCTAATGTAGTACATTATGGCCTAAATCCAAGTGGTGGCCTCAAACATCGGAGTTTACCCATTCAGTCAATTATTGAAGACTAAATCAACATATGTTAATCCTACTTCAGTAGATCCAATCTAGCTGTTTAAGGCAGTTTATAGTACAGAATAGATAATATGATCAAAAAAGTGAAACGTCTCCTATTTATGCTGAGAAGTGGAGATGAGACAAAAGAAGCAAGTAGCAGGTGAAAGCTGCTAAATCTAAAGCCTTAGTCTAATTTTATTTTAGCAAATGTCACTGCAAAAAAAATTTATTCAACGTAAGCCCCCATGCTTGAAAGGGCCTGCCACAACATCATGATCCTATAGATCAGTGGTTCTCAATCTGTGGGTCCCCAGATGTTTGTGGACTTCAGCTCCCAGAAGCCCCAGCCACTATGGTCAATGCTCAGGGCTTCTGGGAGCTGAAGTCCAAAAACATCTGGGGACCCACAGGTTGAGAACAGCTGTTATAGATGCTGCTCACTCACATCACTCTACTGCTTGTATGAGGGACCAAATTGGTTGTTATTATCTGCCATAAAGCTGACCTCAACTTATGGTGACCTTATGAACAAGAGACCCCCAAGAGCCCCACTCATCAACTGTCCTCCTCAGGTTTTGCAAACTGAGGGCCACCGTTTCCTTCATTGAGTTAATCCACCTGTAAACTGAAACTAGTCCAGCCACCACGACTTATCCAACCTTAATCCAGAAATGGTGGGAGCTGCACAGCTCTCTAACTTTAGCTGGAATACAAATCCCAGCCACTCTTAACCAGTATAGCTATAGGAATGCTGGGAGCTACAGTTGAGCACTACCTGGAAGGCCACATGACTCCTAACCCTGACCTAGAGTGACTAACAGACGCCAATATTAAAGAAGTAAGCACACTTATCATTCTATTAATGCAAGAGACAGGGCTGGAATCTTACCTCAAAAGAATAACTCTCCACAAG